>NW_010729248.1:478343-495987 GCF_000365185.1 Nelumbo nucifera
ATTGTCATTATCATGCTCAAGTTCCCTGATTGAGCTCCTTCCGGCCAAGGTGGTAGAACCAGCTACTATGGACCTTCCGATGATCATGTTGATGACCCCCTAGACAGGTCTTTCCTGCTGCTTCTTGTTCCCAACTCGTCTGAGGTGCCTCCCTGCCTTGCTCAGCAARTCTGCCTTCATCTTTCATGAATTGCTTAAGGTATCCTCGACGGATCAGGTCTTCAATCTCATTCTTCAAATTCCAAYAGTCCTCTGTATCATGACCGACGTCACGATGGAAGTGATAGTACTTATTGGGGTTTTTAGTGACTGGGTCGCCCTTCATCCTAGGTGGCCACTTTACATTGTTTGTTGATTTTATTTGCATCAATATTTCTCCCCTTTTTACATTCAAGGGGGTAAAATGTCTTATTGTACAACGGTGGGGTGCCAGATCACTGATTTGTACCCCGCTAAGGTGACTTACTCTTTCTTTTGGGTGAGTTGCTTCGTCGGATTTTCAGTGACCTGCTTCTTTTGGGAGACTTGCTTCTCCTCTTCTACTTGTTGCTGCGTGCTTCTTCTTCAGCTCGCTTTCTTTCCCCAGACAACTCGGACCACGACCCCAATGCTTCTTCTACCTTGATAAATTTATTTGCCACGTCGAGGAATTCCTCCATAGTGGTTGGGGGTTCAGTTCTATCTCCTAGCATAGGTCAGGGTGACATATGCCATTCTTGGCTACAGTGAGCTGTACAACTAGGTTCAGATTCGGGATTTGCAGTTCCATGTTAAATMTTCTTATGTACTCCCAGAGAGTTTCATTAGGCTTTTGTATTACATTAAGCAAGCATGTCGCTGATTTAGATTGTTTTTTACTCGTTGCAAAGTGTGTGATGAATAGGTTGGTGAACCAGGTGCCAAACTTGAATACCAGAGCCGAGCTTCATCTCGAAGGGCGGCGAAAAAATCTATGCACATGCTGGCGTCATTGGCCCCGTGAGCATTAGGGCCTGAAAGTTGTTAGCATGATCAACCAGATATGTTGCACCTTTGTAGATCTCGAAGGTCAGCTCTCTGAAGTTCTTCAGCCTCAGGTCCTTGAGGATTTCCAGTGCAAGTGGTGACTCCCGAGTTATGAGGGGTTGTTTAAACGAAGCGCCTACCTGGTTGGTCATTTTGCTTTCTACTTTTTTGTCCATCACTCTCCCAGCTGAAGTGAGTTGACTCTTTTTGGTGGCGCAATGAGCACATCTTCTGCGCCTTCTCTTGGACCCTTCAAATGAGTTGGCAGCCTCTGTTCCGATGGGAGCTGTAGCTCGGCTCTCCATTGGCAACTAGTTCTGGTTCAAGTCAGGGACCGCGTTGTCAACTGGATGTTGGTTGTTAACTGGTTTAGGGACTCGGTTGGAGACCTAGACCTGATAGGGAACCCGGTCTGGGATTGGATTCTGGTTGCCTTTCTAATTCAGTCCAGCATTCTGTCGTGGTACCTGCCGAGGTGGCTGTACCTATTGGTTCTACTGGTGTTGAGGCTGGTGGTGTTGTTGTTGCTGTTGTTGTTGCCCCCCCCCCTCCCCCATCATGGTGGCAAACTTACTCTCCCAAAACCTGAACTGGTCGCTCATTCCCCGTACACACTGCACTATGTCGTTGAATTGGCACATATCAACCCTAGCAGGAGTCATCGTGGGCTCAACTGTAGGGGGAGGCACGTTCACAGGTGCAAATGCAGGGTTTAGAGGGACGTCGATTTGTCCTATGGTCACTAAGGGGACTTCTGGGATTGCCTCGAGCTGCCCAGTGACCTGGTTGTTGTTGTTGGATGGCTAGTTGCTTGATGATGCCATTGGTTTTTAGGAACTTATGAAATAAGATTGAGTACTTAGCTTTTATGTTGGTTTCCCACAGAYGGCGCCAATTGATGTCTCGCGATCTTGCTCTTCTTGTGTGTCAGATGACTCGGATTCTGATTTAGATAGTACTTGTTAGGCCAAGTTATGCTAGGCCGAGTTGGAGGTGGCCGAGCTGGTTCTATTCTACAAGAGGAACTGTTAGAGTGCCCGTGTTTTCTTTACCTGGGGTGGGCATTCCGATGCTTAARTCAGAGAGTATTTAGATAGTATTTTAGAAAGTGAGAGCTTGAGAGCTTGTAATCATACGTACCTTCACAGGTAGAAATGGGCACCTTATATAGGCGTCAGTAGTYTGAGCCCCCTTACAATGGGTCTCATCTTTTCGCGGAGCCGTTTCCACTTGGTTTGGTGAGTTATTATATTGGTTATGTGTTCTGCGTGGGGGTTACGATCTATTTGTCTAACTTTGGGGCATGCGATGCGGTAGGCCGGTTTAATGGTCGAGGCACTAATACTTTGGAGGTCTCGGGCTGGTAACGTCTCTTCGGGGCAAGTTAGTGAGCTCGCTTGCAAGTCACCAGAGATTCCTACAACTCGGTCGGTTTCTGAGACAGGTTGTTGTAGGTAGGGAGACCTGTCAACTTGACTCAGCCGAGGTGRAGGTCAGCTTGGACAAGGTGCTTCAGATTAACTTGCCGAGCTAGTTCACTTACTCAACACCGTGGTATCGCGRGCCACATGTCGCAATGTGATTCGGAGGACCACATTACCCCTCATAAAATACCTCACTAAACCCACCCACATAGCTTTCGYGATATAGTGTTTAACGGTTGATTGATGGTGAGAAGTCATAGACCAACAATGAGTGCGGTCTAATAATATCAACTTTACAGGTGGACCCTTTTTCTCTCGATTAGTCCAAAGACACCAACTCAACAAGCAGAAGACAATGTAATGACTCATATCAGATTAGGCCAGAGTCTGTGTAACTCACACTATTGGATCGGACTCCACATCTGAATGCTGATACACGATTACTGTCAGCTGGTTCATAAGATGCCAATCCAACCGCAAGTAACAGCTATCCCTAATCCGTTTAGTAGAAAAGCTGTACCGTATCATGAAAAACGATACAAATTCACTAAAAAAATCTCTATCATTTAGATTCTTTTGTCACCCTTCTCTCTCTCTTCCAAGTTCCAACGATACAAGAAGAACAACGACAGCCACGGAAGCCTTTGGGATTCCTCGTTTCTTCCTTCCCAGCCACACGTTTGTCGCCGTTTCTGCGCCGTTAGCACCTCCGACTGATGTCGATACACCTAAATATCATCGTCGTCAGTTAAATTAAATCCTCTGTCTCCACTAAATTCTCGCAAGATGTGATTCTTCGAACCAGAAAAAGAAAAAAAGTGGAATCATCTAACTACCATGTCTTCCTGCAGCGGGACGGAGTTAGGGCACCATAATTCTCGGATGTTAGGCCACAAGAGCTCCCAAATTCTCTACAGAATTCCCTTAACGCGTTGCAGAACAGGTTTTCTGGGTGATTTCGTCCCGTTCTTGGGAAATCCCAGTAGAATTCTTAGAAGTTCGGTGAAGTTTAGGTGTGTTTTGGACCAGATTCCTCCGAAATTCACTGCCATCTCTTCATCGCTGAATTCGGTTTTGACTACCGGGAATGCGATTGCGTCTGCAGCTGCGGCCACGACTGGCTCTGGTTCAGCTCATGCGGCAGTGACCTCGGCGTTGGCTCATGTTGCTGTCACTGCGGTGGCTATAGCTTCAGGAGCTTGTCTTTCTACTAAGGTTGATTTCTTGTGGCCCAAGGTGGAGGAGCAACCTGGTACGGTAATATCAGCTGGTTTATGCTTGCTTGGGAGGTGTTTGAATTTCCTTATTGARCATGTTCAAGAAGTAACAATTCTGACAATTTTGTTTCTCTAAGCTCACTGTTTGGTGTTCTTGCCACCAAAAGAGAAAATTTGTATTCCCCTCCAACGTTCATCTTGCGTTGTTATGGCCAAACAAGAATAAATAATTAAGTATTAGGATGTGGCTTCAAGAGAGTAAGGAGTAAGAAATCATGGACGTGATAGATGACATCCTGGAGGGGGTGCGTGTTCAGTGCATTGCATTAAAAACCATGTCCTTTTTGGTTGAATAACTGGTATGTTGATCACCTCATATTCATTGAACAAGCACCTCTATATAATAATAGGACCTCTAACACATACTCAAATTCTGATCATTCCGTTGGCTTACTAATTAGTTATTGCTCATAAAATATGGATTAAATATCTAATTCTGAAACAAATCCAGTACAAAACGTCTGGTTTCTAATGTTTTGAGTGTTGAATTGACCTTGACTACAACTATGATATTGAACTTATGGTTTCCTCACCAAAATGGAGCCAATTCCAGTGATTAAGGAAAATTTTATATGACTTGAAATCCTGAAATGGAATCCTTAAAAGTGGTAGAGATCTTCAATTAAATAAAACCACTTCATTCCATGTGGCTTCCAGATGTTTATTAGGAAATCATATTGGTTTTTGTTTGGATTGGTGGGGAAATGAAAATTTGGAACAGAAACAGAATCCCACTTTCCTTATCCAGATTTTCACTTTGGGAACAATATAGGCCAAGTGGAATCTCAAAAGTATCAGCATTTTAAGATCTCTTTTCCTCTGTTTGAGTAGAAAGAGTTTCATTTGCATATGCAGGGAGGTGGGGTTGGTGGCTCAAACTCACTGATTTGGGTGGATGGAATCTCCATATCATTTTCCTCTGCCTTCCCTGTATATAAATATGTCCTTTCTAAAACTGAGATAACCTTATCTATAGGTGTTTGAAGACTTGGTCAAGTCCTAGGTTGATAGGTCAAACCTAGGTGAACAATTATGTGAATCTCCTCCACCCAAAAATAATAAAAAAAGGAAGTCARAGTCCAGTCAATGATGTGACCAGTAGAAGTAGGACTTTACTTCCCTTTTGACCACTTTTGGATTGATGCAGACCTCAACTTTTGCATTCATTTCATTTTTCATTTTCTTTTGTTCTTTTTGTCCTTCTTAGCTTCTCCCATTTTTTATCCCTTTATGCATACATTTTCCTCTTTCCTGGTTGATTGGATTCTTGGAACCAAGTTGTACCCATAACTCGCTTAGTTATAGCTGAATGTGCCAATATAGGTTCTACTGTTAGTTCAGATGGGTCTGGCCTACAAGATAGATCCATTTGTTAAATGGGTCTGCTTCTAATTCTCACATAAACACAACCAAGCTAACTAGAAATGCAGAAGATAATCTGACCCCAACAAAACATCCAACCAGACTTCAGCCTGAACAAAATTCATGACATGCATTGCAYGTCTTTTTTGTATTAATAACTTATACACTCATATGTAGTAATTTTTTATCTTGGGTTCTTTTGTAAACAAGTTGGAATGAAGAAAATCTGAACTAATCAACAAATAGTAATTTTATTTTAAGTATGAAAATTAAACTGGTGAAGGGACACTTCCTTGGAAGAGGCAGCATGTTACAAACTTGATTATGCATGAGCATTTTAGAAAATTATATTTGATCGGTTTTTCTGATATGGTGGATGAATTTTTTTCTTTCATTTTGTAGTATTATCATGATGATGAGGTAATTGGGAACAGTTATGGCGTTTTCTAGATGATTGTGATGTAGGAGACTTTAGCTTTGTTGATTTCTCATTTTCAAATGCGTCAAGGACCATATTTAGCCACATCCCATGCCCTAGTTAATTAAGATGCGCCTTTCCTTGCTTGAACTGGAGAATTTTATGAATCAATTARTGTTGCATGGACATAGACATGGGAGTCAGAGTCTGATATGTGTCCAAGAGTCTGATTCAGCAAGATGAGAAAACATGGACTTGCAGGCACATCTAAGGAAAAGTGTATTCTWTCAAAATAGTTCACAATTTTTGAATTCTGACATTATATACCTGCAAAAAGTATTGCCTTTGTCTCCAAGAATCCATGGGCTGTCAGGATCTGGCTTTAGGAGAGTCCATGCGGCACTGGAATTGATGAGGCTAAATTTGTAGGGTAGTTTTAGAAATTTTGAACAACACCCATATATATTACATTGTCATTAATTTAAGCACCAGACTTTCCTTTGTTTTGAAACAACCTCTAAATGTTTATCTCAATTCAAGTTATTTCTTATTTCTACAATTATAGTGGTTGACATACTTATTTATTCTCTATCCTTTTTAGCATGTAGAGGATGATTTTTTTTTTTCCTTCCTGCTTACAGAATAGGTTTAAACCCCTTTGAACTGTTAAAGACATGGAATCATCTCAACCTCTTTTCAACTACTTATCTATGAGACTCTAACTACTTTCTGATATTGAAATCACAATTAGAATAACTTGGATCATTCCTTGTTTTTAACTATCAGCTTATTTTCTTATGAATTTATTAATTTACCAAAAAGCCTTTTTTGCCACCTCGCTATGGTGGCATTTAAAGAAGTTAAGGATGGAATTAGTTGACTTTATAATAGTGAAGGTATACTGGTATTTATGAGACTCTTGAAGCAGAAATAAATTCATGAGTTTGTTTTTTATACATCTTCATCTTAATAAAGACAACTAATCCATGTGATGCAGATTCTCATATATTGGATGGAGTAGATGTCACCGGGTATCCAATCTTTTATGATGCAAAGGTTTATCATTTCCCCCTGTATCACATCAAGCATATAGTCATTTTCTGTCACTTAGACATTAACCTCTGTGAAGGCAGGTGCAAAAGGCTATTGCATTTGCAAGGAAAGCTCACCATGGCCAACTAAGGAAAACTGGAGACCCATATCTAACACATTGTATTCATACAGGAAGAATTCTAGCGGCTTTGGTTCCATCCAGTGGAAAACGAGTAAGTACCTCTTTTTTTGAGCATTGGAATTAAATTCCATATCAGGGTATTTCAAACTTGTTCAGTCTTGTTTTACAATTGAATTATTGGCATATAGTTTAAATGTTTTATGATTAGGTTTTCTGGAGAGTTTGTAATTCCAAGGATGCTATAAAACATGTTTATTGAACAAAATACATTTTGAATTGTCCCAATGGCTTTATTGGTTTATTGACCATCTTATGGATGTGAATTTTGTAGTCCAAATGCAAAATATTTTTCATTTAAGCTCCTATTATCCAAAGAATGTCTGTTAATCTGTGTCTAGATTTCCAAGCCGTACACCCTAGCTGCTTGTTATGATGGTGGTTAACTGATATTATCTTCAACTAGAAAAGGGTGCTTAGGGATGCTTGTGCCGTCTACATTTCTTGATTAATAAAGTTTTGTAGTCATGCTTGTTAGCAACATGAATCCAGCTCCCCATTTTCCTTTGTTTGATATAATAAATTCTGCTTCAGGCCATAGATACAGTTGTGGCTGGGATTCTACATGATGTGATTGATGACACATGTGAAAGCCTGCATAGCATAGAAGAAGAATTTGGTGATGATGTGGCAAAGGTGGTAGCTGGTGTTTCCCGGCTAAGCTACATTAATCAGGTAATCCTGAACCTGAAACTCTCTTAATAATACTTGGAAACAATCAAAACATTGCTTACATTGTAGCATGTAAGATGAATTACAAGACAACTTTTACTAAATGAAACATGAAAGATTGTTAAGTTATATAAGAATTATTTACAATATAAATGAAGAACCTAATAATGGTCTTTCTTAGAACAAGTTCAATATTGGAAAATGAAGATTTCTTCCACAGACCTTTATTTATTTATTTTGAGAGGAAGGTGAAGTTAGTGAACAAAATTTACTGCTTCAGATGCAAGAATCTTCTTAGAGAAGAGAGAAGGAAGCAGTGAGAGAATGTGTGATGACCAGGGTAATACATTGGATCAGAACTATGGACACTTTATCACAATTCTCTTTCGATGATATGAGGAGAAGAAAGTGGGAGGTGGTGGTTAGAAGCTCCTCTAAAAAGGAAGGGTAAACTCGGTGTGGATGCCTCCTGAAGGAGGAGGGGTAGAGGAGATCGGCTAATGTGATGGTGGATACCTTATATAAGCAAGAGGTAAATACTGAATAGGGATCAATTGTATTGGGCTGAGTTGTAATCTGTAATTTCTCTTATTATGACAGGAGATGTCACATTTCGTGCCTCTCTTAGGAATTCTTGTAYTGTATATATTTCTTGATTAATTAAAATTGTCTATTACAAAAAAAATACAGCCTGAGATATTTGCATCCTTCAGAACCTCCCTCATCTCTTGAATGAGGTGAATAACTTCGACAAAAGAATTAGTTGGAGACTCTTATTATGCATTATGTATCTAATGATCTTTTGAGATTCTGATTTATGTTTTATCTTAAAAATCCCACAATCTAGAGATTCAGTCATTACTTGCAAACAAATAGTGGATAAGAAAGAAAGAACTCTAGTTCTATACCCATATGTTCCCATATACAAATCATAACCTTCTCAAACCACTTCTAATTCATGCAACTGTTTTAGAGATTCTGATCAYAATTTTCGCAAATTAATTCCAATTCATGAGACCAAATAAAGTGCCAGAGTAATTCTTGGAACACATATCTGAATCCCATCTTTTGCATCCCATCATAGTTCACTGGGCCTATAGTTTTCTTCAAGTTGATTGTTTCATCACCTATCAAGATAGTATCCTAGAAGCTGCTCATTTTATTTAAGTTTTTTTTTTTTTCAAATTCTTTTTGTATTTTGCAGCTTCTGCGGAGACACCGCCGAACAAATGTAAGCCAGGGTAATTTTGGTCCTGAAGAGGTATGTGTACTACTTTAATCATATGTTGATATAATGATGAAACATGCTATGGCCTTTTCCTTTTTGATTCAGAATTATTGGAAGATAAATGATGCATATGGTTATTTCATGTCCTTAATTTGTTACTACTGTTTCTTTTCACTGCCTGGGGTTAGCATGGGTATGGGCAGAAGACATTAGTTCATAGATAAATTAATAATCTGATATGGCAATTGTCATTTTGTAAGAATTATTTACACATCCACATGATCTTTCATCTTGGGTGAGTACATAAATGTGCATAAAAGGTCTTATTTTTAGTCACATGATAAAGGTTCTTAGGCTGAAACTTGGCTTATAAATAAAGTGAGGGAAGATGGATYTTTTTGGGACCCTAACCTTAGCATTGAAAGATTATTGGGTTCTTTAGATTTCTTTAAATAATCTAACATACCATGCACACTTATGTATGTATATATGTGTCACCTAGAAGGTTAAAATAATCTGTGAACAACTGATACTCATGCTGTTGAAGCTATAATATATTGCAAGCAGTTTATCCCGTAAAATTCAAGGAATAAAATAGGATTATGTAGATCCAAACAATATTTGCTGGTTACTTAATTGTTAAATCATGAAGATGTCATTGAAGAACTCAGTATTGTCCAAATTACCTTCTGCAATTCTAATATACTTAAAACTTAAAACCCTTTCCATAAAAAGGTATCATACTTTACCTTTAAAAGGAAGTACTGTAATTTCATGAAAAATTATGCATTTTCATGATAAGCCAATTGAATTTATCTTATGAGTTAGTTCTTTGAAAGTTAAACACCAAAGCATAGTTTGTAGCTATAATGGTTCTATTTATCTTATAGGTTTCATTTGTTGGATTTTCAGGTTAATAATTTACGAGTGATGCTTTTGGGCATGGTAGATGATCCCCGTGTTGTTCTTATCAAGCTCGCAGATCGCCTTCATAATATGAGAACCATGTAAAGTACCCAAACCATTTGTGGTATTTTTGTTCTTYTGTTATCAATTCAAAAATTGAGTAATATTCTTCTCGTGGCATTTTTGTCAATAAATTTTCTATTAGTCATGTTTAGGTTAATCATTTCAATTTGAGAAACTTAAAATGCGGTATTGAACTTATATGGTTTTTTGTCTTTTTCTGGTTGGATTGGTTGCTTTGGTTAATGTTTTGATCATAATGTTATCATATGAAGTCACATTTCTATGTGTTATCTTTTACAGTTATGCTCTTTCATCTCCCAAGGCTCAAGCTGTTGCACAGGAGACATTGGCTGTTTGGTGTTCACTTGCTTCCAGATTGGGTGTATGGGCTCTAAAAGCTGAGCTGGAAGATCTATGCTTTGCAGTTATTCAGGTTTTGTCACTAACTTCTTTAATGTTCCTTAGCAGATGCGAATTTCATTTATTAATGCATATTAAAGATGTTTTAAATGGTTGTTGGTACCTTGAAGACATCTCAGTAAAAGTTGCAAAAATATTTTTTGATATTATGGGCTTGTTTTTCTTCAAAATCATCTTATGAATCAAGTTGCTTTATCAATACTTCTTGACCTATGTTTGTAAGTGTGCATTTTGATGTTATTTCTGTTTTTCTCCTATTACCTTATCTGAGAAAGTTGAAACTCAATAATTCAATCATGTTTAGTATTTGACTATTTGTTAATGTATACAGCCTAAAACCTTCCGTCGGATGCGAGCTGAGCTAGCTTCAATGTGGAACCCTAACAAAAAGGCAAGAATTCTGAGAAGAATATCCACTAAATCCAGCACATTTGTGCCCTTGCACGAAAATGATATAATTTCTGACTACGAAGGGCTTATGGCAACTGAGGAAGATCCATCAACCATGAAGGTAGTACAGGTTCTGTGGAAGAGTTTTTGTAATTTTGATGGCTTTGAATTTTGCATTTTCTTCAGATTTTCTTTCTTCAATTCAAATTAGCTTTTCCCACTTTATGGATAACTGGAAATAGAAAAGGGCATTACCAATACTGGTCCTGGCCACAAGAGTCCTGGGAATTATGGACCTAGCCTCTGGCATTTTAGCACAAAGTGGCTGCTTTCAGACTGAAACCTGTGTTCTCATGCTTGTCAGCCTGAAATTTTACCAAGCTATGGCCCCTTCATGAATTACTTTGAATGTATTTGCCACAAGAAAATGTGAATAAGAAAGTGTCAAAAGTTTATAACCTATCAAGATTTCTAAATTGAGATACTGGATGTTAACTGCACAATTCTCTCCATGTTCTGTATTACTATGCTTTCAGGATTGTCAAAGATAATTTATTTGCACCTTAATGTTTCTCTAGGTTTTCTTGGATGCGTATTCTCATTTTCTCTAGATATTCCTTTTACGCAGGATCTTCTGCAAGCTGTTCTCCCATTTGATCTCTTGCTAGATCGGAGAAAGCGCACTAACTTTCTAAATAATCTTAGAGAATACTCAGAGGCTCCTAAAACAAAACCCAAGGTTGTTAGAGATGCCGGAATTGCTTTAGCTTCTTTGGTAGTTTGCGAGGAAGCACTTGAGAGGGAGTTATTTATATCAACTTCGTATGTTTTTATATATCTGACATCTGGGTCATTCACAATTTCTAATTCGATCCATTTATTTTTCATACCATATCATACATGTTTAATAGTCACATTGAATTTGTTTTTTTCTACTTTCAGTTATGTTCCAGGAATGGAAGTAACCTTATCTAGTCGCCTAAAGAGCTTATATAGTATGTACTGCAAGGTATAACCTAGGTCATGATTCATCTTGTCTAAGAAAAAGTTTATTGTGCATTTCTTTTTCTCATTATGATTTTTTTTCCATTTTATCTTACTAGGAATTCCTAGAATTACCATATTTTACTATGTTAATATGAGCAACTGTTTCCCTTTTGAAGGAAAAATATGATCAACATGCATAGGCATTATGCATTTATGCATAACAATTATCACTTCAATCTCTCTATTAAATAGAACTTCTTAATTCCATCTACAGRAAACAGGAAATGGTTTCCAAATTCTTTTTTTTTTCTTTTGAGTAATCAAAAAGTATTTTAGGTAATAATAATATGTATGAAATTGTACAGAAGGGCTTTTGAAAACATTAAGATAAAGAGGCTAATCCATTAAAATCCTCCTATCACACAGAAAGTGAACATTTGACCAAAGCCCTTCAACCTCCATCCAATAAAATCCAAGAGAAAATCAAATGCAAGACTTGGAGTAAAGACATCAACTCCATTCTAAATCTAATAGATTCTCATAGCCAATGAGACCTGAGTATTGGTGTACTCAGAAAGCACCACCAACACCTTGGTGACCTGGGTGGGGGTGCAAGTCAGGTACCTAACTGAAGAATTTTCACAGCATCAGGCCTGGGCCCTCAAGCTGGGGCCATTCAAATTTTAACAAATCAACTTAATCACTCTTTTGGAAGGAAGGGACCAAAGCTTGGGAACAACAGATCTACTAGTTAATTATGGAATATAAATTTTGGTATGATTTAGCAATTTCATGCCAATAAGATAATGGTTTAACTCAGCGCTTAGACACAGCAGAACAAAGATGAAGTTGTCAAAATGACTCTATTTTCTGAGTAGGGTAAGGGTGCTTTTGTGTGATACGTCTGGCAAGAATGTTGAGAGAAAATATTAACAGAGAATGCTATAAGATGATGGTTTGTCAAGGGGGATACGAAATACCTATTGACAGCTTTGGAGCCAAAAATTCAATTTACATCATGTTTCAACAAGTTGTTCTCATTGTCTGAGCACCTTGACACAGTAGGGCTAGGGACAAGTGATCAAGGTGCATCTTTGTTGGTTCAGATAGGGAAAAGGGTGCTTTGTATGACATGTCTGTGGTATTCTGACAGTGATTAAGAGAAAATACTGAAAGTTAATGTATAAAAATATGGAGAAGAAAATTCAATACCAAACATGTGAGAAAGGGTATTTGGCTCAAAAAACATGCATGAAAAAAGGGAATTGACATTCTTTCTGATGTGGGCAAACAATCAAGATATACAGTATTTTAAGTGAACAACAATAGGCAAATTAGTACTGAACTGAAAATCACAAAAACACACTATATTTTCTTAGATTTTAAAACTGAACCTGATATAAAAATCCTCTTGGAACCATACTGCTACAGTAGTAATGGTGTCAAGCTGGCCTCTTGTGCGGATATTCAACGATAGAGGGATTGGAATTTGGAAGGCGCCCAATGGGTTGACTCCTCAAAACCCATGCTCCCAATATTTGAAAACCCGTAGTCCCAATATCTGAATGTTTAGTCAAAACACATATCAAGAAACATGTGTTAAGGAAATGCATTAATTTCTCATGGAAAGAGTTTGGTTTTATGTTTCCAACATTCTTGTTATCAATTCATTTGGTTTTGTGTTTGGCATTGAAAGTTATTTAGTTACGTCTCTATGCTTCTTGATATTTATCAAAAGATTGTCATATGAAATACTCAATCAATTAATTCCATGGAAATGCATTTACACTTCCCATCATCTTGAGCCTCACTAAGTAAACCTTTACTGTAAACCTCATTTCTTTGTATCAATTCATTTAGTTTTGTTTTTGGCATTAAAATATCTGCAATTATATCTTTATCCTTGTTGATATTTATCAAAATATTTTTATCTGAAATACTCAATCAATTAATTCAATGGAATGCTTTCATCTCATCATATAGATGGAACCAAGGTTCAAAATATCGATACAGCCTGATACACCGGTAGGGTGTATCGGACTGTATCAGGGCTTGCTCCCCTTTTTTTTGGTTTTTTTAAAATCTGGTTCAGAGGGGTCGGTTYAAGTCCTGTCTACCCCATGAACTGGGTTAAACCCCAAAACACCCCMTTTAGGGGTGTATCAGGAAGCCCTCAATACAATACGTATTGGCTGATACGGCCTGTACGTATCAAAATTTTGAACCTTGTATGGAACCTCATTAAATAAACCTTTACTGTAAAGCTTACTTCTTTATAATAGAAATTTCTATTCTTATCTATGTTTTTTTCACTGTGCTTCCTAAGTAGATGAAACGTAAAAATGTTGGCATCAGGCAAGTGTATGATGCCCGTGCACTAAGGGTTGTTGTTGGTGATAATAATGGGGCATTGTATGGAGCTGCAGTTAAGTGTTGCTACAGCCTTCTTAACATTGTGCACAGGTGAATGAAGAGATTAATAGTTTTTTTCACAGTATTTCAAATTTCTAAGCTAAAAGATTTTGCATCTGTGCAGCTAGAGTACTCTTAACTTTGATATATTGTTGGATGATAAACTCTCACACTCATAAACACCTTTTGTATGATTTCACTTGTCACTTTGAAAGAACATTTGGCACAAGGTGGGCCTYAATTAAATAAACTAGACTAGAAATACTGGTCATTACTGAAAATACCCTATAGTAAACAAGAAATTGAGTCTTGGCAACTAGAATATGTTAAATACCATCCTATTAGACTGTAAATAATGGATCTCAAAAGAAGAAAAAGAATAAAGCACTAGATTCAAAATTTATTCATAAATGTTCCCCTAACCTAGCCTAATGAATTATTCCCAATTCCCAAAGATCACACAAATAACTATTGGTAGATGTATCTTAGACCATAGGCCATTCCTGGTCAATTATAGACTGATGAATCAGAGGTAGCTCCTTTTCATTTTGAGAACGTGAATGGAGAATTGAAAATTGTGGAGTTAGTGAAACTTTGGTGATCTGTCTCTAGTGCGAAGCAAAATCATCTTTTCTTTTGTTTTAGAGATTGAAAGACCTGAACAGGAGATAAAGGAAGGAAATAAGAAAGTCTTTTAAAATTAAGGCATTAAGAAGTAGCTTGAAAGCTTGGAAGGAAATCTGTTTGCAACTAATAAGGTTTAAAAGTACCAATTTCAAGGATAATTGACATCAAAATTCAATTGCTATCTTCACTTTAGAAGGGTGAAAATATCTAAAGTACAATGCCATTTAGAAGCTTAAAATTGTCAGAAACTTGGTCAAGGAGAATACAATTAGGACTGAAGAGGTAAAATCCTACTGATAAGATCTGGTTCGTTGCATTCCTTAGTTCAAGCTATATATGATGTTTGGTAGGTTGGAGACAGGAACTCAGCAAGGATGAGCATTGAGAGCACTGGGTCATTTGAGTGGGGATAATGCATTACGATCTTATGGTTTTTGTATTGGCATTCTGTATGAAGCTTTCAAGAAACGCTCAGACAGTCATGGAGGAGGTTCACAGGGGTGCTACTTGGAATGGTGTGATTCCTAGGTTAATTCTATCCATCTCAAAGAAAGTGAAAGCCATGAAYGTAATGACTATAGCCTATTTTCATAAGCAATGGATATATGCTTATTATCTTTGTTTTGGCATCAAGACTGAAAGTAGTGATGGATGGAATTAATTCTTCATATCAAGGGGAATTGATTCAAGGGAGGCAATCCTTTTTTTTTTGTTTAATAGAGACTGGATTAAGGTTTTTATGCAATAGTGGCTTGGAAAAGTTTGACTCGTGGAAGCTATTAAAAACAGGAAAATTGGATACACCATAAATTATAAATTCAGAATGTACTATAAATAGAGATTTTGAAAATTGGAGCATGCTATAAGTAGAAAGTCCTTAAAATGCCGAGTTATAAGTTTGCTGATAAAAAATGCTGACTTATAAGTTACTGAAAATGCTATACTCTACATCCCATCTTTACCAGTTATCACTTTCTCTTGCTTCTTTATCCTTTTATATGTCCACTCTATTGACAATTAATTTACATGATTCARCTTAACTGTTCTGAAGATGGGTATGGCTACATGTTTCCACGTCTATGTATATCACCATAATCTTGTAGATTTATTTGATAATCCAATATACATTTCATCTCTACTACCAACTAAAGTAGCAACATGTCATCTATATTTTCGTATGCCTTTGTTCATACTCCTGTTATTGTGATAAAGAAAGCATCCCATGTTACAATAATTATTTTTGATGCACAGTGCATTTTTTATAACACGACAGTGATCTAAATTTACATACTACTTGCCCTTGTTTCATGCAGGCTCTGGACCCCTATTGACGGTGAGTTCGATGATTACATTGTTAATCCAAAGCATAGTGGTTATCAGGTTAATATCTTCTTATTTATAATACAATATTTCCAGTTGCTTTGTCAGTCAAATGTTGAATGTGGAAATTGAAAGGAAACACAAAGACAAAAACAGTGAACATGTTACATTAGATTATTGACCTAATTTGGCCCAGTTGTACCCTTAGTTCTATTGATCATAATTTTTTCATTTTAGCATTTTCATCTCTTTGACTTCCATAACATCCTAGATATTTGAGTTTGACTCTCAACCTCTGAGTGTAAAACATCACTTCTATCATTGRTTCAGTCAACTTGTAAACACTAATATTTTCCTTCTAATTGCAGTCTCTCCATACTGCAGTACAAGGTCCCGATAATGCACCTTTAGAAATCCAAATAAGAACACAGGTATAATAAATATTCCAACTTTACATAAGACTTTCATCATCAGGGTGGTTTTACTTTTTTTAGGTTATACTAATTGTGRGACTGTGACCGTAGAGGATGCATGAGTGTGCAGAATATGGACTTGCTGCACATTGGCTTTATAAGGAAACTGAAAACAAGATGCCATCCATGAGTACCTTACATGATGCTGAAAAAAATTCAACTCCCTATGAATCTAAAGAATTGGAGGATGATAATTCTGCAGAATACGATGCACTGGAAAAGTATGGTCCCCTAAAAGTAGGACATCCAGCTCTTAGAGTGGAAGGAAGTCATTTACTTCCAGCAGTTATTGTTAGGTGAGCTAATTTCAAATATCCCAATTATTCTGCTAATGTGTTGCAAGTTACTTCTCAAACTAATACAAAATTTAACAGGGTAGATAAGGATGGAAGGGAGCTACTTGTGGCTGTGAGATTTGGTCTTGAAGCTTCTGAAGCAGTTGCTGACAGGAGATCTTCTTTTCAGATAAGACGATGGGAAGCTTATGCAAGGCTCTACAAGAAGGTTGGGCTTCTTTATTCCACCAGGTTTACTATGCTTGTTAAAAAATTAAAATAGTATGTGTGTGTATTCCAATATTCCAAAGATCACAAATTAAAATTGCTGGTATGAATACACGACAAGTGCAATGGAACTTCCCCTGTGTTTGTGTGCCTGTATAGTTTTAGATTCTTAGGGGCCATTTGATAACAGCTCAAGTTGCTGAACTGAAAAGATTATGCTGTCTTTTAGTGGATAAATTGAGTTGATAATTATACCTCGAATATTTTATTATTTAGTTATTTGTTTAATCCACTAAAAGGCAACGCAATAAGTCATTAAGTTCAGAAAYTTCTTCCATTGTCAAAAAGCCTCTTAGCCTCCATTTCAGTCTTCTTGTCACCATCTGACAACATTGTTAAGATCAACAACTAGGGGGTGATTACCAGCAGTTTTGTCTCACTTCCTTTCCCAGCTGCTTCCCTTCCAACTATACAGGTGCCACTGAACCAACCTCCAGAAATGCCTTGTCGCCTTTCATCTTCTAAATGCTCAACATTACAAGTTTACAACCACCAAGTGGACTATTATACCCCTAACTAATAGGTATTCTAGGCATAAATGTGAAAGAACTAACCCACTCATAAAATAGAACAATAAATAGTAAAGATATTGTAGAGGAGATGGGCCGAATGGCTCATAGATTGTTATTTCATGTTATGTTTATGTTTCCCTTTGTAATGGGCCTTATTTTGGRCCCATACTCTGTAATGTTCTGTTTTTGTAATTTCTTGCCCACTCAAGGGCCTCTCTGTAATATTTCAAAGATTAATTAACTTAATAAAATGTTTAGAGTGTTAGAGGGAGGTTTAGTTCGAACCTCTCACTCTCTAACTCTCATTGCCGCCAGCTCTCTCTCTCTAACTCTCATTTCCGCCAGCTCTCTCTC
>NW_010729248.1:501039-511188 GCF_000365185.1 Nelumbo nucifera
TCTCTGTAATATTTCAAAGATTAACTTAATAAAATGTTTAGAGTGTTAGAGGGAGGTTTAGTTCGAACCTCTCACTCTCTAACTCTCATTGCCGCCAGCTCTCTCTCTCTCTCTCAACTACTTAATCTTCTCTTGTTCACTTTTCTGGTTTTGCATCTAATCTCAAGCAGTCCTATACTTCAAGAGGACTGTTTTCAACTGATATACTTGCAAAGCTCTCCCTTAAGCTGGTGAGTATGTCATATAGACCCATATTGGAAATTTAAGTCAACTTGAGGTCTATGCAATGCCTTGGTAAACAATTTTGCTTTCTGGTTTTCAAATTTAATCATTACTCTATATCTTCTTATGGACAAAGTGGCAATCAACTTCAATATGTTTGTTCTCTCATGGAATAGTGGATTTGAGGCAATATGTATTGCAACCTGGTTATCACAATGAAGATGCATTGGAAGTGATATGGGGACTACCATCTCTTTAAGTAAACTCTTGTTCCACTTAAGTTCACTTGTGGTATGATTTCTTGCCTAGTGTTCAACCTCTTCAATAGACTTCACAACTATGCTTCTTACTCTTCCATGTGATAAGATTTCTACCAAGAAAAATGCCCCTGTAGTAGAATGCCGATTTGAGGACGAACCAGCCTAACTACATAAATATAGCTCGATATAGTCAAAGTGTCCATGATCCTTATAAAACAGCCAAAGACATGAAGAATCCTTMAAATATCAAAATCTCCTAAGAACTGCATCTATGTGAATCCATAAACTGACTGTTTGATACTGATAGAAAATTATATATTGGGATGTGAGACAGTCAAATAATTCTGGAAAATAAGGGTAACATAGCTTTTAGTTTAATCATCTTTGAATGAACTTCCTATTAATCCTTACTGCTTCCTGCATATTGGATTACATTTAAGATTTATTGAAGTGTCCTAATGTTGAGTTATTTCTGTTATGTCCCAATATATTGCTTATGAAGAGGATATATATGTTTTTTAAGGAATATTCATATCATAAAATGTTTCACCTGTTGTGCATTTTAGGTTTCCGATCAATGGTGGTGTGAACCAGGACATGGAGATTGGTGCACCTGTCTGGAAAAGTACACACTTTGTCGAGATGGTATGTACCATAAGGTATGTAATAGCTGAGGAGTCCAAGGAACATTACATGGAAATGCAATTCAAACACCACATAATTAAAACATGACAACTCACTCAAAGCTTCTCATTATGACTAATATCTAGTTTACCTGGATAATTCAGCTTAGTGAGCCAAGCATTTAAGAATTATGCACTCTTATACCTTCATTTTCTCCAYGATAAGTCCATAAGCATTTCCAAGGCTGAAGAGGAATGCAAAGTACAAAGTATTCTCCTTTAATGAGTTAATGGTGATGGAAAACCATCATATATTGTAGGATGTGAATTCCAAAGGAATCGACCTTCAAAACTTAGTTTTATTTCATCTTTTGCAGGTGGAAAGAGAAAGGGGTGATGCCAATATATCAGAACGTCATTGTGGTTCAAATCTTTGAATTTATTATGCAATATGATCCAGTAAAAAATCAACATATACCCTATTACTGATGAAAAATTGTTGGCTTTTTTTTTCTATCAGATCTGATCTCTTGATATTCCTTTCCTTCTAGAGGAATACTAAATCAACCAAAGCTCTCCAAGTAATCAATCCTCATCAATTGAAACAGCATATGCTTTTAGGAGTTCAAGGCATTTTTCTATGTTTCACCTTAAGAAGATGAGGAATAGAACAAGAATCTTTTACAAAGATGGCAAAATATTGTATTTGTGCACAGGCCAACCTGGCACATGCATGAGTGTCTGTGTATTGTTGCCATATGCAGGCTTTTGTCATGCCTAAGACATATCTACAGACCACCCCCGTATATAAGCTTGAAAGAACTTTATTTTCAGGCAGTATTCTCCCTCACARTGAGAGTAGCAGTTCTCACGAGGTTGAAATTGTAAAATCCTTAATCTGAACATTTCTTATAGTTAAGAACAGAAAATGCAACCAAAAAGTATAATATATAAAACAAGAATGAGTTTCTTATGCCATTAAAGCAACTAAAAAAACAATTGGAAACAAAATAAGTTGAAGGCATGATATTAGCAAGATTCTAATGTACATTATTTGAATTTCACATACTGATAAGAATAAAATACAACACCTTAACAAGCCAAAACCAGTAGTGAATTGCCAAGTATGGTTAGTGTGGAAGCTGTATCCTTTTTGGAAATCCTTGATCTGGTAAGGTGGGCAACCCGCAACCACCTCCAGCCATGGATGCATCCACAACTGAATCTACTAGAATGCCAGCTAAGCTAGGGTTTTGTAAGAGGTACCATTGAGATTAGTGTGGTTTTCCCAATGGTGTGCAAGGTAAGAGGACCTTTCAGATGGACCGTATGTAAATATAAATGTGAATCCTCATGTCTTGTATCTCTACTTGACAAGTCCTAAATGGCCTTACTGTAGCAGTTTCAAAATCATGACAGTCAAGTACTTTGTTGATATTGCAGAAAATGATAACATCATGGCCCCATACAAGATTAATTTTATCCAGTGCTTCTTGGAAAAATGATCTTCACAGTTTGCTTTTCCTAGCTCCTTCCAAACTCCAAGCAATGCTGTCTTCACCAGAAGAAATATTCTGATAATAATCCCATGCTTTCTTTTTGGCAGCAAGACCAATTTGAGCGCCTTCTGCCCACCTTCATCCAAATAATTGACTTGACAGAGGAAGAGGAAACTGTGTATTGGATGGTTGTATCATCTGTTTTTGAGGGTAAACAAGTTGCTTCTATTCCTTCAAACTCAAGATACTTTGGAACATCAAGCTCTGACTCCCCTAATTCTACTCCCATTGAAACCAGCATCAACAACAAGGTTGGTATACAATCACCCGCAAACCCAAATTTGCTTCTTGGTTTTAATTATGCCATTTTACCAATAAAAAATCGTGATGTCTTGGATATTTCCACATTATATATGATACTTTCATGGATTGTTTGAGGTTTCCCCATGTTTCCTTTTTAGTTTTTTACTTACATAGATCTCAAGCAAAAGAAGGTTAATTGCTAGTTAACGAAGTAATTGTATGGTTGCACTATGGAAGTAAAGAACTTGTGGGGAGGAATTGTTGGGTGAGAATGATCATATGCCAAGATCATCCAGCAGATACCTTGTGCTCAAGAAAATTCTCCTTGTCCAAATTTAAAACCTAATCAGATGATACAGAATTTCCAAAAACAGTGTTTCAAACTGAGTGTTTGTTTTGCATGATGCTACTTATGCTTTTATATTGTCTCAAGAGTTTGTTATGCTAAGCCTCATGTCACCTGCCCTAACTGAAAAAAAAAAGGCAATGGACAAGCAGGGCATTTTGTATTTGATCTGGCCATTAGTGCTTATGATATCCAGCTAAGGACGGGTCTAAACATGTTCAACATGTTTACTAAGTKCATGATGTTGATTAATGATGGCCTGAAGTGTTCTCAATTCTTAATAGATTTCTACTGTTAATGTCAGGTACGTCTACTGAGAGAAATGCTTCAGTGGGAGGAGCAAGTACGCTCTGAAGCAGGTCTTGGAGACACAAAGCATGGCAAAAAACCAAATGGTGGACATGACTCTGTACTTGGAGAGGTAGTTATTGTATGTTGGCCCGATGGTGAGATTATGAGAATGAGAACAGGGAGCACTGCTGCTGATGCAGCTAGAAGAATTGGACTGGAAGGTAGGCTGGTATTAGTGAATGGTCAGCTTACATTACCACATACAGAACTAAAAGATGGTGATGTAGTTGAAGTCAGAGTATAAATCTCTCACAATTTATAGTTGAATGGGAGCAAAATTCTCAAAGTTGGTTTCTTTTTGTATATTGTAAGGTCTTTTTTCGGGGGTGATAAAATGAGCATTTAAAAGTTGTGGTCAAGCTTATGTACAAGGGTGGGTTCTGTTTTTCTAATTCAATGTACATATCGGTTAATTCTTGCAAAAATAAAGAAGGAAAAGAAATTCATTTTATACGTTTGCTCCTAGTACCTCTAAAAATTTGTCTGATGAATGTCTGGAACATCTGTATGACTATGCTTTGGCTTAGGTCTAGAGTGCAAAGGCGTGCAGTATAATATGATTCTTAAGCTGTATTATTGAATGGCTGCAGATTGCAGAGACTGATCTATAAACCAAGCAATTGCTAATGATTTGTATGCTGAGTATAAGGAAAAATCTGGCACTGTGAGACCTGCTAGCCACCTAATAGAATCCAGTCAGTTGTTTCTGATCATAATTTTCTACATGAAGTGTCAAATCAAGTTTCAACTATAAATATTAATGATTAATCCCGCATATGTATCTTTCTGGTTGAAGTGACTTGTAACAACACATTATTCACCAATTTGTATTGATCAACCAAAGCATTTCAGGTAGAAACAGCAGTGGTTACCAAACACAACCTTGAAAGGCTATGACGCGGGATCAATGAGGTATAAGGCTATAAGCCTCAAGGCGAGGTGTACCCAACCCATCTAGCCTCACATATATGAGGCTTAGGCCTCAAGTGAAAGAGTYATATGCCTCATAGCCTTTAACCTCGGATTTGTTTGTCACGAGACATTTTTCATGCCCACCTCACARCACATTGCAGTCAGGAACATCTCCCCATCAATGACAAGATACAAGTATTGGAGATATAAAAGATGCTCCCCACCTCACTAGCCCCCGGTTAGTGAGCCTCTTATCAACGACGCCATGGCATTGGCAGCGCAGGAGGAGGACGATCGTGTCATAGAGCCGGGTGAAGTAGAGAAAGAGAAATATGAAACTTTTGCTGCCATATCGATTATTATTGCAAGAAAACACGTCAATGAGACTGACTGGTGACAGGCAATTGGCAAAGCAAGAAGAGGTTCCAAGAGAGAAACCTTTCGAGTTGGCTGGCTGGCTTTAAAGGATATCTCTGTGTAAGGCTTGGCATCTGAGCAATCATTCTAAGATTTGCGACTATGTAAACAAGAGTTTTTCTTCTTCTTCTTCTTTTTTTTTTTTTTTTTTTCTTGGGTGAAATTCAATTGCTGTCTCCTCTCCATTCTACCGGGATAGAATCCATGATTCAGGCCCTTGGTCTTTCAACGGTGATGTGATTTTAATGATCAAGTGTGAAGCCAATATGGTACTGATACCTGCATATTGCAAATTGGAGATGGTAGAGTTTTGGTTTGGGTGCAGTTACCCAATTTACCCTCAGAATGCCTAACAGCGGAGCGGAAATTGCCTAGAGCATTGCTACCAGCCTACCACCATGGCAGAGGAAGTGGAAAAGTAGGTTCCGTTTTGCAAGAATAAAAGTCCAGATGAATATCTACCGGTTACCATTGGTTCGTGCTGTCGAATATACTTTGCTTAAATAATGAAGAGATAATGATTAGTATTGCTTATGAGAGACAGATTTTGTAGTCTGTGTAGATGCAAAGAGAGGGTGGACCTGGACATCATGGAGAAAGTAGAAAGTCTGTTAAGCTCGGTTTGGAAGTAGTACAAATACAAATTTGTAGAGTACAAAACATTACATTTTCTATTATTTTGTTTGTATTTGTATTTGTACTCTGAGCRTTAATTTCAAATAGAAAGTTACGGTCCCCGATTCAAGTCTATTTCGTTCGAGAAGCCAGCAAAGAAAATAACAAATTACACTACATCAATATTGAGCTATAGCGGCAGTTCAAGTGACTGCCGGTGGAAATACGACCCTTTAAGCAGCAGTCGCTTTGAAGAACTAAAGAAGGCTGAAGGCGCGAAAAATGACAATAGGGTTCCCTTTTCTCAGCCGCTAGAGTGGTTCTCCTCCTTCTCTTCCCCCCCCCCTCTCTCTCCGATTGCCCATCTGACCGATTTGGGTTTGCCYGTGCTCTCCACCGGACGGCACCAACCGGCGACAGCTACGTCATCGGACTGGATTCCGGCTGCCCTATTCGCCTCTCACCTATAGATAGTAAGGTAAAAATCTCTCCTCCTCTCTCTGTTTTGTATTTAGTTAATCGATTGAGTTTGTGCGTGGAAAGATTGAATGAGAAATTATATTTCGGCTTTTCAGAGAAAAGAAACAGAAGATTGAATGAGAAATCCTGAATGCGTACTTTGCATAATGGAATCAGTAAAATGTACCAGTTTGATATGTTTAATTTGTCCTTTTCAGATATGATTTTCATCTGAAATTCCTAACTATTTTCCTTTGTTATATGTATATATACACTGGGACGTGAAGCCACCGTCTCACATCTCAGCCTCTTATCCTTAGACTCCAACTCAGTGCCACCTTACCTGTCTCCTTGAGAGGGGGAAAAAAATAAAAGCCATATAAAAACTACTTTTTTGAGTAACAAACTCTATGTATTTCTCCACTAAAGATGTTCATCTATCAAAATTCAAAAGTCCAATCACTCTATTTTGCAAACTTTTAGATCATAAAAATATAGATTAGTATTTTGATCTACTTTAATTGAAGATTCATTATTCCAAAATAAACAAAGAGACGAATACAAACCTTGAGAATATATAATCTATTGATTCTTAATGAATTGCTAATTTATTCTTAAGTCTCCCCCTCTTAATTACATACAACAAATACCCTTATTAAATACAGCAAAAGTAGAAACAGAATCTAGGACCAAGCAGTACTCTTATAGGGTGTTTACTGTCTTTCATTGCCATTTATTCTTTATTCTCTTGATAATTCAAACTGTGCTGGGTTCATCTAAGATAATGATTCTCAATTCACTGGCCTTTTTAGGTCTAAATTATAAAGAAGAAATTAAATAGAATGGGAACTATTTTTATGGCTTCCAACTTCTAATGGTCTTATCCACATCTTTACACCYATCGCTTTCTCCAAATTCCTCTCATAACTGGGGTATCTCAAAACCGGGGATTCTTCCTTCAATTTCATAACGCAATGCTATGTCCCTTTCAATGTAACCTTTCTTCCAATTCTATGGYTTTTGGATTTTTTCTTTTCTTGRCATGCATTCCATTAGGAAATTGCTATGAAGATGCAAAAGAYAATGCATGGCTTGGAGACTTGGCCTTGGACCATATATATTATGGGTTTTCTGATATAGGGGGTGGGGACCATACTATACAAATATATGATTTTAGGTTTACCAAACAAAGTGGTAGTATGACCATTGTAGTGATTGCATCAAATTCATTGAAAGATTGATCATGGTTGCCAAAGGATGGGAAGATAGAGAAAGTGCACTTTTTAAATTTGTCTTGGTATAAAAAACCCTTGGCCAGAGAGTTACTCAAGTTGTTGTGAATTGCATCAGGGGTTTCTGTGAGGTCCTGTAGGCCTGTTAGACACTTGCTGATGATATTACATCCATTAACACTGAGAAAATTATGAATGTTAAGGTGTGTAACGCATGTAGAAAAGGCAGCAAGGTTGGTATAGTCTAGAAAACAAGAGTCATGGTTCAAAGGATGGGGAATGRCATGACTGAGCATCATCCCAAATGAGCTATCTTATAGATCATGTTCTTTGAAACTTGCAATCAAGCTTCCACTGAAGTTATCTATCTATCTATTCAGCATTGTCCAATAATTCATAACAGATTGAGGTTGATGTCATCAATGGAATTGGAAAAGAATGGGCAAAATGGAGGCCTACATCAAAAGTTTGTCATCACATCTTTCTTATTAACTCATAATTAAGCAAGATGCTAAATTACGAAAACAGCATATGCATTATAGGTGCATGTAGGAATTGATCGTACTCATCAATATTCTTCTTACAATCTTTTTGTTCAAACAAAATAGCTGCCATATGATTCACCGTTGGGTTGTCTTTGGTTTGATAGAGATTAAAAAAGAATGAAACATATGTTGAGGGAAAGTTCTTAACAAATGTTGTGAAATTCCTTAACAGCTTTCCCAAACATACCTTTATTAACTATTTATTTCGTAACTACATTGGCCAATAACTCCTTAGGCCACCTTGGGAACGGGATGGTCAAGTCGACTCATACTATCTCATCCATTAGAGTTTGGGGCCAGAAACTTTTCAGGAAATCCCAACTCAAATGTGAGTTGTAAGATCATTAATATGCAAGGTTGCAATACTTGGTTGTTAAGTCACAAACAATATCTTGAGTTTACAAAAACAATAGATGGAATGGACTAATGCTGTTACAATTTACAAACCATAATCTCTCTTGCTTTCTTTCTTGRAAAGGAAAGTTAAACCAAATAATTAAAAAGAGAGTCCAAAGTCACAAATATGCCACAGCCATAGGAGCACATAGTGGGATTGCTCTCTATTATATTGCTTATATTCAATAAGCTCATATTAGATTGCTCTCTAGTAATTAAACCATGCAAGTCTCTCTAGGATTGCTCTCTAAAAGAAATATTTAACAAAAACCCAAGTTATTATCTTCAAAAAAAATTAATATTGCTAAAACATGCTCTCATAATTCCACTAAAGTTTGCCTCTTTTGCATGCATTTATTTACTCAAAGATTTAAGAAGAAAATGAATTCAAATTTTTATACATGATTACAGAAATTTTAGGTTCCAACACTGCAGAGACAAATATATATATATATATATATATCAAATACATAAGAAAGCATCCTATTATATAGTAAAAGAATTATCAATGATAAAGGTGCCCCACCCCCACTATCTCTCAAAGTGCTCATGCTTGATACCAATTAGGAAACCTGTCTTGTTCAAGTCTTGCACCATTTTTTTTTTATGAATTAGAAATGATTTATGAATGATATATCAGAAATGTTACAAGAACCCCAAGGAGAGGCATGAAGTGCAACCTCCCTTGAGATTAAGTGTAAAAAACTATGCCAAAGACATTAACAATGTTGCCCAGTAGAGATGTTCCCTCAATACCCCCCGTTTAGCAAGATGATCAGCCAAAGCATTCGCTGACCTGCTCACCCAAAGTGAGTTTACAGACATGTTGTTTGTTAACCTGCTTGCCTTTTTTACCCTTGTAGCACCAAATGGCTGATCTTGGATCTGTTAACCAGCCTGTAACAATCGTAGAATCTCTTTCAATTAGAAGATGTTCTACTCCTAAATGGTTTGCTATCTGAATATCCTTTAGAGACGCCGATAATTCAGCCCAGACTGAGTCTCCTACTCCCACTGGACCATAGTATAAAGCTAAGATGTTGTTGTCCTTATCTCTCAATACTCCTATGTTTGAGGAGCCAGGGTTTCCTTGACTGCTTCCATCAAAACTTAACTTTGCCCAACCTTCAGGTGTGGGGTCCAAGAGGCAATGATCTTTTCCTTCCTAGAGGAGCTATTTGCCACTGCTAACCAGTTCCACCAAAGGTCGTCAAAGGAAAACAAATGAAAAGAATCTAGAGTTTTCAGTCAATGAATTGCCCTTGTTAAGATAAACTCCTTGATAAGTAAAAGACTTTGTTCCTTTTCTTGGAAAATTCTTGCATTCATTTTTTCCCAAATTGTCCAAAGTGTCGTATCTCTAATACATTTCCACATAATTCTCCCTCTTTTGTTGGGCCATGCAAAAGTCAATGGATCAAAGAATAGGCTTATAACTGTAGGTTGGTTCCGCTTACATCCAAACAAGGCAAAAATCCAAACCCAAATAGCTGTAGCGAAAATATAGGAAATTAGTAAGTGAAAGCAATCCTCACCATTTGCTTTACAAAGAATACACCAATTAGGGGACAAGCACAAGAAAGGTTTTTTTCTACAAACAATCAAAAGTATTGATCTCTCATGGAACACTTCCCAACAGAACAAAGTGATTTTAGGGGGAATAGACCTAGTCCAACACTCCTTAACTGGAAAAACAAGCACAAGTAAAGGAACCTTTAGGCTATGTTTGGTTTGAAGGAAAATGCAGGGAAAGGAAAAGAAATATAGGAAAACCTTTACAAACCTTGTATAGGTTTCCTGTCTTTCCCTTCCTTTCCCTACCTTTTCCCTCAAACCAAACATAACCTTAGGGTGGGARACCAAATTTCTTTGTCTGGCTTTAGAGGATCCAAATAGACACTATCTAGGACACAAAGAAGAGTACCAAGTTCACCATCCCTTGAACCCCTACGGAAACCAAAATTCCAAG
>NW_010729248.1:516816-527331 GCF_000365185.1 Nelumbo nucifera
GTTTTTGGGCTGGCTAGTTGCTGTTAGTGGAGTTTCAATGGTGTTCCTAACATTCTAGAAGGCAGATTGACCTGTTTTTTGTGCCCTACCTGTGGTTGTGAGTGGTAGAAATAGGGTGGGGATAGTTTGTTGTGCATCAGTGGTTGGTGTTTATAGAACTTGTTTTTAATGACAATGATGATTCTGCTTCATCTGGGGTTACATCAACCCATGGGACAGCTAGTATGGGARCTGACAATATGATCCTCCTTATGCCAATTACCCCTTTAAGTGGCCTGAATTACTTGGAGTGGTCTAAAGGTGTAAAACTTAATGTTACAACTAGGGGAAAGACTAGATACATAAATGGGAAAGTAAAATAACCTAAGAGTGGGACAGTTGAACATGATAAAATGGAACCAAGAGAACAGTATGGGGATGTTTTGGCTTCTTGCAGCCATGGAATCTCTGATGTAAAGAAAAATTTTATATGGGCAGAGACTACTAGTGAAGTATAGGAATAAGCCAAAACAACATATTCTAAGCAAAGACACTATGCTAAGATTTATCAATTACAGGTTGAGTCCTTGACTTGTAAGTAGGGTGATTATAGTTTGGCAGTGTACTATTCATCCCTTACTTCGGTATGGAAGGAGTTAGACTACTATCAGACTATAGAATGGAAACATGGTGATGATGCCAAAGCTTATAAGAAGTTGGTCTTTCAACAGTGGGTTTTTGCTTTCTTGTTGGGATTAAACCTTGTGTATGAGCTTCTCAGAGTTCAGATCTTGGAGAGTAGTGAGTTGCCTTCAATTCAAGAGGTCTATGCCGTAGTCCAGTCTGAGGAAAGTAGATGAAGTGCGATGGTTACAACTGAGGGGAAGGTGGTGTACTCACTACTGACGTTCAAGACATACACGGGATACATGTCAAGATCTCATTGGGAAGCCAAAGTGGGCAGTAAAAATTGAAGAGCAAGGTGAGATGCAAGGCCAATAAAAGTGTAATGCAGCTAATATGGCAGCTCAAGATACTCAGCCTATTAGGGCATCTACTGGCACTACTCGGGAGCATCACACTGGTTCTAACCCTAAGTAGGATACCATTAACTCCTTCCATAATCATTTGGAATTGTATGGTAGGGCCTTGTGCTAGGGGTGATCATTTCAGCCCAGCCTAGAAAATCCGGGCTTGGGCCTAGGTTTTTTGTTAAGGCCTGGCCCGGGCCCGCAAAATTTAGGGCCGGGCTTGGGCCTAATTTTTTAGGCCCGGCCCGGATATTTATAATATATATATATATATATTAAATAGAGATTTTAAGGAAATTAAAGATGTAAAGATGTTATCCTAGGATCCTAATCTCCTAAATCTTACCAAATTTTAATCCAATATTTAATGAAATCTAAATATCTAATCTCCTAGATCTAACCAAATTCCTAGGGTCCTAGACTCCTAGTCTCCTAAAAATTACCAAATTTCTAATCTAGTATTTAGTTACTAAAGTAATTAAAGTATTAAACCCTAATATAGCATTCTTCCCAAGATCTCTCTCACCAATTTCACAAAACCACCTCCAGTGCCCCCAATCTCTTCACAAAAAAGTCAAAACTCAAAACCGAGACTGCACCCAGAGTTAACAATCTTGGACACATACTCAAGAGTCCACCGTTCAGAATTTCATAATTCTCTCACCAAGTTCACTAAAGCATACGGCAATTCTGCAAAAGTTCCTTCCTGCAAGACAGCAAGGTACKTTCAGAATTCCAGAGTTCTTTGTTTTTTAATCTATTATATTATCCTGCAAGACAACAAGGTATGTTCAGAATTCCATAGTTCTTTTTTTTTAATCTATTATATTAGAAAAATGCATGTCTATTATTAATGTTGAGACTGTGAGACAGCAAGGAACTTTTCATAACTTCAGATTTCTATTTTTAACCTAAAACTGCATGCCTATTTTGCTGAGTTTCTTTTTTTTTAATTATTATGTTGCTTTTGGTTTTCGTTAATTAAGACAAAAACAAAATAATAATAATAATAATAATAATAATAATAATAATAATAATATAACTTAAAAAAGATGAGCCAATGTAAATCTCACCAATAAAAGATTTAACAATAATTTAGAATGATTTGGTTTACTTCTRACCGTGAGTCCATGACTTTCACTTAATAAAAGATTTAAAAAGATATAAAAAGATGCATGCGCCTATATATTAATGCTGAGTTTCTTTTGGTTTTCTTTTAACCGTGACTTTCACTTAATAAAAGATTTAAAAAGATAGACAATGGAAATCAAACTAATTTTAGTTTTGAATGATTTAGCAATATAATTATTTAATTTCTTTTATGTTAGAAGCTTTTATCTTTATATTAAGTTTAAAGTTTCTTATAGGCTCAAAATCTTTTATATTAGAAGCTTTTATCTTTTATGTTRGGCCCAAAATCTTTTACATTAGAAGCTTTTATCTTTTATGTTAGGCCCAGAATCTTGGCCTGGGCCCATATAGGGCCGGGCYTGGGCATAGCCTAAGCCCATTGTTATGGAGGCAAAGCCCGGCCCAGCCAATGATCACCCCTACCTTGCGCCATATGGATAGTGAAGCTACTAATACCCCTTCTAGTTCATTTGCATCTACATCAGGTAATGCTACCTCTGCCTTCCATGTTTCCATTGCCATTGATTCCCCCTACATCATTGACTCAGGGGCCTCCAACGACATGACCRGTAAGCCAAATCTTTTCCAATCTTACAATCTTTTGTCTAGGAGAGATAAAGTGAGGGTTGTAGATGGATTATTCTCCATTGYAGGCCAGGGTCAATATCCCTTCCCCATGGCCTTAACCTTAATAATGTATTGCATATACCTAAATTTCCTATTGATTTACTTTCCATTAGTAGTATCACAAACTCTTTAAACTGTAGTGTAACCTTTTTTTCCTGATTCATGTGTTTTTTAGGATCTAACTTCTAGGAGGACGATTACTAGAGGAATTAATAGATGGTCTATACTCATGACAACAAGGTTGGTTTCTCGGTGTCATCTTTAGAGTCACATAGTCAGTTGAGTTAGTCAAATATTTTTGTGGCATAATCATTTAGGTCATGTGTTCTTTGAAATATTGAAGACATTGTTTCCTTCTTTATTTAAGTCATGTTTAGTGTCAAAATTTCCAATGTCAAACGTGTCAATTGAACAAACAATGTAGAGCAATTTCCCTTTTCACTTTGTATATTCTAACGTTTGGTGACCAACTACTATAACATCAAAGGGTGGTTATAAGTATTTTATCACACTAATTGATGATCTTTCCCGTTTGGGTATTTCCCATGTGTACTAGAGGCGAAGTTCAAAAAATTGTAAGGGACTTCCAAATGATGGTGTTCACACAATTTCATGTTGAGATCCAAAATTTTCAATTAGATCATGCAAAAGAAAATTTCCATGGTGAGTTCAATAAATTTTCGCTTCCCATGGATCACTTCATAGGAGCTCATGTGCAACAACACCGCAACAAAACGGTGTTGCAAAAAGAAAGAACAAACACCTTGAAGTAGCACAAGGGATGATGTTATATATGGATGTACCAAAACAATTTTGTATAGATGTTGTACTTGTTGTGCATTTGTCATTAACTGTATTCCCTCTAGAGTATTGAACTACAAGTCTACAAGGTCCCTCATCAGTTATTGCTCCCTCAATCTCCTTTATTTTCCATCACTATGAGAGTGTTTGGTTGTCGTGCCTTTGATCATGATTTGTCTCCTTCATGTGGTAAGTTGGTCCCTCGGTTTATTCCATGTATCTTCCTTGGGTATTCCTCCTCTCAAAAGTGTTACTAGTGTTTTGATCCTATTGGTCGTAAGCATTTTGTCTCTATGGATGTTTACTTTAGTCTGAACCATTCTACCCTACTTCTCCTCAAGGAGAGAGTAGTATAGGAGAGGAGAAGCAGGTCTGTCAAGTTTCTCTTCCTTCTTTTTTGAATCTTGCTTCTTTTCATGTCTTCCTACGTGAGTGTCATAGAAATCAACAAGGTTCTAATGATGTGGAACTACCAAATTCTAAGCAACCAGCATCATCAAACTCCYAGGAGGTAAGTCCAAATTAGTCAAGTACCAATGTTCCTATTGATTCCCCTATTCCCAAGGAGAGAGTAGTATGGGAGAGAAGCATGTCCGTCAAGTTTCTCTTCTTTTTCGGATCTTGCTCCTTTTCATTTCTTTCTATGTGAGTGTCATAGAAATCAGCAATGTTCTAAAGATGAGGAACTACCAAATACTAAGAAACCGACACCGTCAGACTCTCGGGAGGTAAGTCCAAATTAGTCAAGTACCCATGATGCAGGCGCTTATGGCAGACCAATGGCACGCCTGTGCGTGGCAAAAGGCAGCGTACAACGCAGACCCAATAGGGACGTCATGCGGAGCAAAAGCCGGCATGCGACACAGGCCCAACGGCACGGCTGCACGCAGCGACCTTGGATGGCCGCGCAGGCAAGGCCGAACTAATCCTGGTCATTCGCACCCACCTACCTCCCGATGGTCTCAAGTATAAATAGGGGATGACCCCCCCCCCCCAAGGTGAGGATCCAAACTTTCTACTACCTAGAACTCAGTTACTTCCATTGTGACCTCATCTGAGCTGTCTCAACTCAGGCCTCGTCCACCTCTCATCACACCCTCACTAACTTGATTGTCGGAGTCTTTGCCTCGGGTTAGCACCCGGGGCCTTTGATGTTTTCTCTCTCCTTGCAGGACTGACCTACAAGCCCTCGGCCACAGCGGACCTCGGACTCATCAGTCAACCCTTGGCTCAGAAGAAAAATTACCATATTGCCCTCATCCCATCCAAGGCAGCAACACTATTGATTCCCTAGTTCCCATTTCAGTTGTGGATGATCTTGGCATTCCAATTGCTCAAAGAAGTCAAGTCATGCACTACCAAACACCTCATTACCCATTATGTATCCTATGACCATATTTCTCCCTCTTACCATGCATTTTTCTYTGTCGTTGATAATATCCCCATACCCAAAAATGTGGCGGAGGCTTTAACTTGTTTTGAATGGACAGATGCTATGAAAGAGGAGATTAATGTGTTTCATAAGAATCACACTTGGGAGTTGGTGGATCTTCCAAAAGAGAAAGACCTAGTGGGGTGTAGGTGGGTGTTTACAATGAGACACAAGGTGGATGGGGAAGTAGAAAGGTACAAAGCAAGGTTGGTAGCAAAGGGGTACACTTAAGTCTACGGTGTTGATTATGATGAGACATTTGATCCAGTGGCAAAGATGAACTTGATTTGGGTCTTTCTATCATTGGCTACAAATTTTGATTGGGAGTTGCACCAACTTGATGTAAAAAATGCCTTCTTGAATGGTGATCTAGAAGTGGAGGTGTTGTTCAACCTCCAGGTTTCTATGCCAAAGGAAGTGAAAATAAGGTGTACAAGTTGTGAAAGTCTCTCTATGTCTTAAATCAATCTCCCAAACCATGGTTTAGTAGGTTTCATATGGTAGTTCAGCAAGTAGGGTTCAAACAATGACAATTTGACCACATTCTTTGTTAAGATGTGTCAAGAGCAGGTTGAGTGCTAATAGTGTATGTGGATGGCATCATCATACATGGATCTAGAGTTTTGAGATATAAAAATTGAAGGAATTCTTAGCTTCCCAATTTGAGGTGAAAGATTTGGGTCCCCTAAAGTACTTTCTTGGGATTGAAGTTGCTCGCTCAAAAAAGGGTATCTTCATCACTCAAAGGAAGTACATCCGTGATCTTTGACAAGACACCGACAAGCTAGGCGTAAAGCCAGTGGATACCCCTATGGATGTTGAGCATAAATTGGGTGGTTGTAATGGTGAACCTTTGAAAGATGTGAAACAGTTTCAAAGACTAGTGGGAAGATTGCTTTATTTGTTTATGACATGCCCGAATATTACTTATGTTGTTGGGGTTCTAAGCTAGTTCATGCATTCCCCTAAGGTACCACATATGGAGGCTACAAAAAGAATTCTCAGGTATTTAAAGAAGTATCCAAAGACTAGTTTACTATTCAGCAAACATAACCGTCTAAAAGTGGAAGTCTATACAGATGCCGATTGAGCAGGTGTTGTGGATGATAGGAAATCCATGAGTGGGTACTGTACATTTGTGGGTGGAAACCTAATGACATGGAGAAGTAAAAAATAGAATGTAGTTTCAAGGTCGTGTCGAAGCTGAGTATAGAGCTATGGCACATGGGGTGGCTAAAGTACTTTGGTTGAAGAGTTTACTAGGGGAGCTTGGGTTCAACGTTAACAGCCCTATGTCCCTCTATTGTGATAAGGCATCTATAAATATTGTGATAAAGCACATTGAAGTGGGCAAGCACTTCATAAGAGAGAAACTAGAAAAGGGTGAAATCTTACTCCTTATGTCAACTCCAAGGAGCAGCTGGCTGATGTTCTCACAAAAGGACTTTCATACTTGCGGCACAATGAGCTATGTGACAAGTTGGGCATGATAGACATATTTAGCCCAACTTGAGGGGGAATGTTAGATTATTGTTAATCTGTTGTTATTTCTAGTATGTTGTCAGTATGTTTCTAGCATTCTTTTTAGTTGTTTTTTATTAGAGTATGCCACCAGGGTATACATGTAATTCTTCCTTTATGTTTTATCATAAACATTATAATAGAAGGCTAGGCGCTGCCATCCCTGATTTTTGGCTCCCAAATATTTCTTCTTCTCCTCTCCTTCTCTTTTCCTATTCTCACTTTCAGGAAGAAAACACATATCAAGGAATGGAACACAAACCCAATGTGAAAACAATCTCAAGATTCARGTCCATATAAAAAACAAGGGGTGGGAAGGGATTAAATGTTCTGGGCTGTGTTGTAATTTTGTTTTTTTATGTTTTGACCTGGGAGGGTTAAGAGAGTTTGCCTTTCCTCTTTGCTTTCCTTTGTACTTTTCTCTTAATTTTGGTTTTATTAGTGATCAAAAAAATCAAGTTCATATCAAAGAATGGAATACCATGATTTCTCACCACTGTAACTCAGAAACTTGCTTATCCATTGTAGAATTGTTGATTCATTTGGTCGTTCTTATATTTTTTTTTTTTTCTAGAGTACCAGTTTATAGTCCCTATCCCCATGAAACCTTGTTCCTTTTTTCTTCTTTTTTCCAGAATTAAGAAAGCTCAAATTTCTTGTTTGGTTTTCCATTTGTGATTTGTTGGGAGTTATCAAAGGAGAGGTATATGAGAATTTTTTTAAGGTTTGTGCAATGGAAAATTTGTGGCTAATATTGATCCCTTTTAGTAGACTTGTTGGCGGTGCATCCTGAATTTGGATACATGAATATGGCTATTCTTGGTGATGATTGTGATCAACTTCGTCATTGATTATGTTTCCTTTTCTGTTGTATTTCTCATGTTGAAGTCTTTCTTTTGTTCAGGCCTTCTCAGCAATCTCTTGGTTTTTTTATTGGTTCAACATTTTCCTCTTGTTATCTCTTCTTTTTTCCTCTAATGAAGTTTTCTTTGTCTACTTTATCTTGTTGAAGAAAGTTTTTATTTGTGGGTTCCTTGTTTTGGGGTGGGGAGATGTGGATGAGTGGTTTCAACCTGTTTCTAATTTTGAATGTGGGAAAATATGTTATGGAGCCTTCATTCACTCTTGGTAGATGGTTGATGGATTTGGACTAGGTTGAATTCTTAGCGAGTGCAACTGGAGCCTCATTGTTGAAGGGTTTCCAACTTGGGTGTGGGTCTAGAGGTGGAAATGCTATTCTCTCTATCATGAGTTATCGTTTCCATGATATCCTTGGAAATTCAGGTTTCATGCCTTTGCTTGAGCTCGTATTGTGGGTTAACTACTACCTTGTGGAAGGGTTTCCTATATTACGGACCTGAGCAGACATCTGATCATGAAATGTGATATCTTGCTCAAAGGATCATGAACTGTAGCTAAAAGAGTGGTCTTAGTGTAGATGACTCCATACTGATAAAAAAATGCAGCTGATCCATAGCCAAGATTTGTTATCGTTATTGGTGGGAATTTTACAAGGTTGTGGTCCATAGATATCAATCAATATCAACAAAGTGCTACAAATAGAGCCAATAGACCTTAGAAAAGAAAAAGAATAGATAGCCGTATAATTGTGGTTCACTAGAACTCTAAGGTTGMATTTTCTTTGATAGACCACAGGAGAAAAATAGAAAGTTGAGGATTGTTGCTATTTTGTGAAATTCCTTAAGAACTTCCCTAAACTTTCTTTGTCTATCTTATTTTTATATCACACCTAACATAGCTTAAATGAACACAATTACTAGTATGGATTTTAATAGCAGTAGGGTCTTGCCAAAAGTAGTTCTCTTACTCTTAAATGTGTAATTGACTTGGGATCGGAAGTAACCATGAGAGCTAACTGGGACTTGCATTTTGGATGGTTTTGATTGTTCAAGAGAGTTAATCACCTGGTTGAACCATTCAATCTGTCATCGAGGGCGCTTTTCAGGTTGAATTAGATTTGTCCAAGCTRAACTGTTGGTCAGATAACTTTTATGGTTTGATTAATTTTCAATTAATTATTTTCTAAACGTAACTGATTTTTCAATTAATCAAAAATAGAGCTATAATTAAACCGCTCACTATTTAGACATTTTTTGCTAAAAATAACTGATTTTGCAAATTGAGCAAACTATATCATTCGTTTTGCAAAATGTCTTATTTGATATTCTTTCTTGTTTGCTATCACATTTGATTGCATATTGGATATTTGCTTATGATTTTGGTTCATGTTTGTTTAGCAGCAGTAAGAGATCAATAAACCAATGTCCAAGTTCATCTTCATGCGATTTAGGGAGAAGAAGAATGGGTTTGTGTGACCCAAATGTTTTGTATTGAATGGAGAATGAAATATGTAGTAAGGAGTTTATTGGAATTGAAACTAGGTTATGACACTATGTTTTAGTTGTAAATGATGTTTTAAAGAGATTACTTATTTTATTTTAGATCAATTGATGGTGGTGAGCTTTTGTTTTAATGTTTAGTTTCGATTTGGATGGTTGAAGGAAAAACAAGTTATTTTGATAGTTGGAATATGGTTKGACTTGCATGTTATTTTGATGGTTGGAAACTTGGAATACGCTAATATAGTTGGTCTTACAATTCTAATAGCTGAAAATTTGAATGAAACATGTGAGTTGTATGCATTTTTAGCGTAGTTAGTGGACTTTTATGGACCAACCGAGGGCTGGCTCGTTGGTGTGTTAGCTGGTTTGTTCCAGCATTAATGCAGAATTGAATCCCGCAACGGGAAAAAGGGGTAAGGGGGAAGTTATTAATGGTGTATAGCACCAAATACCAAAAAAAAAAAAGTGGACTTTTATGGACAATCAGATTGTTGCTAGAAAAAATGCTATGAATAAGATTTTAGCCGGCAGCTAAATGTCTAAATTTGCCACTAAATATTACATGCCAAAAAAAAGGTGCGCTGCAAGTTGGGCCAGGCTTGCCTGAATCAAGCCTAAAAAAGTAGGGTTGAGTTGGATTAGGTTGAAGTTCAGGTTAAGGTTAGGGTTGAAAAGCATGAATCTGACTTGTCTTTGGGTTGGGTTAGGGACTTAAGGGTTGACGAYTTAAACCGGCCCAACCCAACCTAACCTTAACCCAACTTAATTTCATATTTGCATGTAGGAATATCATATAAATATGAATTTCATATTCACTATTCATGCATTTATGTATTTGCAACTATGCATTCATAAATGTGTGTGTATGTGTGTTGTCTATATATTATATATATAGTTATACATTTATATATATAAATATATAAGTATATGTTAAAAATTTTAAGTTTAAAGACAATCTATATATACTAAAACACAACAGTGAAGAAATTTTCTCYTTTTTTTGAATTTTCTATTTCTTTATTCCATGTCATTTTTTAAACAACCAATAAGATGTTCTCCTTCCCCATAAAAATTACCTAAAATATATCTCTATCTCTCTCTCTTGCTCCCACAAGTTTCCAATAACCTAAATAATGCCCACTCCTAAAATTTCTTTTAAACTACCTTCCCCACTATCCCTCACTTTCTCCTAAATTATATCCAATTTAATAGAGATTTCTCTCCTAAATTATCTCTAATCCTATTTATCATTTCTCCCACTTTTTATCTATATCTATCTAAAGAAAGTTTGAATTAAAAATTTAAAAATTATTTAATATTCTCACRAAATTATATAATAACTTTAAAATATTTATTGAAAACACAAAAATAGCTTCTTTCTCTCTCTCTCTCTCCCACACATTCCCAATAACCTAAATAATATACTCTCCTAAACTACCTCCCCCACTATCCCTCACTTTCTCCTAAATTATCTCTAATTTAATAGAGATTTTTATCCTAAATTATCTCTAATCCTATTTATCCTCTCCCCCCCACTTTTTATCTATATCTATCTAAAGAAATTTTGAATTAAAAAAACTAAAAATTATTTAATATTCTCACAACGTAAAAATAGTTATAATAGATTTAA
>NW_010729248.1:531942-558890 GCF_000365185.1 Nelumbo nucifera
ATTTTTAAAAAATTAACAAATAATTAATAATTAACACAATTAAAATTAATAAAAATAACTAATGAAGCTTATCCAAATCCAACATAATTTAAGTTGGTTTCTACAATTGATAACAACATTTTAGCTTTCAGTAGGACAATAAAGATCCAATTAGGAAGAAAATGGTATAATGAACTTGTAATGTGAAAAGCAAAAAAGAAAAGAATTGTGTGATCTATCTATTAGTTGGGGGTGTTATGGGTACTTGTGTAACCCCATGAAGACAATGTAATGGAGTTGGTCTATAACTAGACTATTGGATGGGGAAATGGGAAAAAGAAGAGGAGGAGTCAATATTCAATAAACAAATCAAACAAACAAAGCATCGATGTTTTCAAATTCAATAAACAACCAAGGCATCGTACATAACAGTTAAGAGATTCAATAAACAAACTGTAAATAGGGAAGAAGAAGAAGAAGAAGAAGAAGGAAGGAAGGAAGGAAGAAGAAGGAAGGCATCTTCGAAGAAGATGATAACGTCGCTAGGCACCTGGCGCAACTATAACCCCTGAAAAAATGAAGATTTTATGGTGAGAAATCCGAAGAAGAAGAAGAAGAAGAAAAACATGAGAGAAAAGTTCTTACGACCATACCTTCTACAATGTTCATGAGCAAAGAGTTCTTTTCGCGTCTAAAACAAAATGGTCTAGGTTTTTTTTGGTTTTGGGGTAATCAAGGGCATCTGCACGTCATTTAGAAAATTTTAGGGGGTAGTTTTGACCTTTTACTAGCTCTAAAACACATTTGAGCGCATTAAGAGCCGACTGTGCGATTAAAGTTTCATATCTGAAAACAAGATTCAGATATGTTTTCAAATGCATCACCAAACGCATCTRATGTCTGAACACCAGACATCTGAAAAGTGTTATCAAACGCATCCTTAATTACGGCTATAAGTGATTTTTTTTTTCATATAGTGAAAGAACCATGCCAAATGGGGGAGAGCTCAAGTCATTCAATAGATTATGCAAAGGATAGAGAAAGGTTGGACAAAGTGATTGAAGAGGAAGATAACAAGGGCAGGATGGAAAATTCAATGGGGATGAAGGGGTATTTTTGYAATTCTATTGTAATAGAGTATTTTGGAGAAGCAAATCCTCCTATAACTATRCCTCAGTTTGGAAAGGGTACAAATGCAAATATATATAGTACAAATACACCCAAAATAATACAAAATACAAAGTGGAGGAAAGAGTACAAATACAAATATATAGAGTGCAAAACCTTGTATTTTGTATTATTTTGGATGTATTTGTACTCCTTCCAAACTAACCCTAAGATTCAATTTGGAAAGAGTGCAAATGCAAAATATAGAAATATTATATACAAGGTTTTGCATTGAGTGCAAAATCTAGTACTTTGTATTATTTTGTAGGGAAAATTGCCAATTAGTAACCTGTACTTTGGGCCTAGTGCCACTTTGATCCCCGAACTCTAAAATGAGACAATTTAGTACTCAAACTTTTAAAACGTGACAATCTATTACCTATCGTTAACTAGTTGTTAACCAATCGTTAAATGGCATTTGAAAAAGATATAAATGCCCTTCAAGTGTTATTTAATTTTCTTTATCAATCATCTAAACGTTGACAAAAAAATTAACAGTCCCAAATCTTTGCCTTGTTCATTCAAGAAAGTTGGGGTCATGTTTGAGTGGACATTCCGGTGACCCCAACTTTCTTGAATAGAAGAGGTAAGGATTTGAGACTGTCAATTTTTTGTCAATGTTTGGATAAAAAAATTAGATGACACTYAAAGGGCATTTGTCTTTTTCAAATGCCACTTAACGACTGTTTAACAACTAGTTAACAGCAAGTGCTGAATTGTCATGTTTTAAAAGTTTGAGTACTGAATTGTCACATTTTAAAGTTTGAGGACCAAAATGGCACTAAGCTCAAAGTACAAGGTACTAATTGGATATTTTCCCAATTTTGTACTGTACATATTTATATCTGTAACCTGAACTTGTGATGGTAGAGAACGTTCCAAATGTGGAAAGTGGGGCATTTACAAATGAGGCTCATGAAGATCAAGAAGTTACTAAAGATCCAAATCCCAAAATAGCTCCTATTGGGAATTCTAATTTGGGTTTTGAGAGGACATCCCATTCTGCTGGGCCCACMTGTAGCTGGCCGGATGATGGGATGATCAACTACTAAAGGCCCATCTGGAGGTATTGTTCGCAAGTGAACTCGTGATAGATGTGGGCCAGATCCGCTAGCAGTCCATGGGCCAGATTTGACAGATGATGTTGGGCCTACAACATGTAAGAAGCTGAAACCTCTTGCCTGCCATGTAAGGGTGTCAATGGACCTGTTTTGGATTGGACCCCATCCAATCCAAAATCAATTTGGATGGATCAAYAAGACATATTAGATTGGATTAATTCGGTCCAACATATTTATTAGATTGGATTGGACCTGGCCCATTCGTAACAAATTTATATTGGATAGGGTTGGATTAAGCCAATATCTGGTTTATTGATATAATATAAGAACATATGTGTCAATGGACCAAATTTGAGTTGAAACCAATCTAAATCAAAATGAATTTGAACAGATTGGATGGTCCAGATATTGAATTGAACCGGTCTAAATTGATCCAAAACATTCATTGGATTGGATTGGACCTGGTCCATTTATAATGGACTCACATTGGACTGGATCGGATTGGACCAAATCCAGTCCATTTGACATCCCTGCTGCCATGCAAATGGGAGAGACTAGCGGATGCGGAACTATGTSAAACATGATTTCTAATTTTCTTTTACACTGACATGAGCTTTTTGAACTGTCGTCGCTTCAAATGGCTCCCAAGACAAAATAAACTATTGTTTTTATTTTTGTGAAAAGAGTAGTTTACAAAGAAGTAAGGGTCCATTTGGTTTGCTGGAATGGGGTCTAGAATTGGAATCAGAATGGTTTCTTCTGATTCCAATTGTTTGGTTGGGCTGAACCAGAATCTCATTCCCAATTCTGGTGAAATGACGTTCTCCCATTTAAGGAATGATCATTCATTTTCCCTCCCTCCTCTGGGATYCATTCCAGCCAATTCTGATTCTAATTTCGATTCTAGTCCGAATCAAATAGATGAGGGGAATAGATCATTCCAATTTCAACTGTAAATCAAATGGACCTAAAAATTTTCTAAAATTTGCCTTTTCTTATTATAATGTGCATATGGTTGAATGTATTGGGCTTTCAGGGGGGGTTTGTGATTCGGGTGGTTTTGAAACCTCCAACCAAATTGGTGTTCGAGTTCTTAATTGGCCAAGCTGTAAGGTGTGGGATATACTGTGCTATTAAGTCCTTAAGCTAATGAATGACTTACAGAGTTTTGCTTCAAATCCTCTCATTCCATGGTGTTTGTTAGGCGACTTAAACGTCATCAGCAGTGATGAAGAAAAGAGTGGTGGACGTAGGCCTAGACTTTCTCAACTAATAATCCATATATGAAGGCAGTGTTTGATAGTTGTGGACTTGTCAATGTGGGAAGCGGTAGTCAGCTGGTGCATTRTCTGTAATCAGCCAATGTTATTACTGCAGATGTTATTGCCTTCATAAAAGGTGCGTTTTCACTTTTCAGAATCAAGCTAGCTACCATTAAAGAGGTAAATCAAACGCTTCTCTGTTCATTTTCAAAGTCGAATAATCGGATTTAGTTTAAGAGGCAAAGGATTTTAAACCATTTGGGCCAAGTAATGTGGCATGCTAATATAATTACATTTCGACTAAGGAAATAATCTACAAGTTTGATATCCTTGTATCAGACTGCTTTTACACCACGACCACAGATTGTAGACAACTCCATTATCTGTAAAGAGATATTGCATACTATGGAAGAAATAAAAATGAACTTAAATTGAATCGTGCTTATAATAGAATTGAATGGGATTTCGTGTTGTGAGTTCTTCATATTTTTTGTTTTATTGACTTCTTTGTTATTTAAATGGTGTTTGGAAGTGTGGGCGTTTTTTGGGACCGATTTTTAAGAAAAAACACCCATGCTTTTAAGACTCGTTTTTCACAAAAAAAAAACACGCTTCTGCCATGTAGGCAATGAGCAACACTATGTTRTTTGGTAAGGTGATTTTCATCACCGTTTTTCGTGTATTTGTTGACAGATAAGCACCACATAGGATACACATCAGTCAACCATTGGGGGAAACGGTTCACCGATGCATGAAACGGTTCATCAACGTTTCATGCATCGGTGGGGTCTCGATTTTCAAGGCAATGCCCAGTTTTTTAATAATTGGTTGAACCAAACAATGAGATACATGAGCATATCCGACGTGGCACTGTTTTTTTGAAAAACGGCCACAGTTCCAAACATCCCCTAAATATACGTTGTCACCATACCTTTTCATTCTTTGCATAGAGGCCTTTGTCGCATATTTCATCTACTAAACTTGAGAATAGAGGCATGAAGTTCTTTTTTTTTCTTTTTCTTTTTTAGATTAATAGAGGCATCAAGTTAAATTCAACAATACTGGTGTTAGAGACATTCAAAAGGACAGCCCGTTCTGAAAAAAAAAAAACTAAAAATTTTAAGAAAACCAAAAAATGGCCAAAAACCGTTCCCAGGTCGAATAGTTTGACGGTTCAACTGCCCAGGTCAACAGTTCATTGACCAAATCAACAGTTTTTGACCAAACAATGGTTTTGGAAAAAATAAAACCAATCAGATGACCAATTCCTGGTTTTCTGGTCCAACCATCTGGTCCGGTTTGAAAACATTGCTTCAACCTATACCCTATAAAAGAACCAAGAATCGTATGGCTGATTGGCTGGGAGTAGGGGCCGTCAATTGGACGGTTTTGGGTTGGATCCAAACCGATTCAAATCTTATTAAATCGGTTTTGGACAATCCATTATGCTTATTGGGTTAGACCAACCTAAAATAAAACCGTTCGTATTATTATTGGTTTGAGTCGGTCTAAAACCAAAACCCAATAGTTGAATCACCATCTCGCCAAACCCGATTCAAAGCCAAAATCAAAACCGTTAGTGGTATTTGATAATACTTTCGAGTTGTGTTCGTCTTTGGAGCTCTGCAGCTTTACTGGGATGGGACTGGAAGCCCTAACGAAATTGCAGAGCAAGGAAGACGAAGATGGGAGAGCAGAACCTCTAACGGCATCATTAGTGGTATTTGAAGACTGTGAGGAGAATCCAAGGCCTTGTTTGAATCTAGCAGCGCCTTCGCCTTTCCCCATGAGCTCGTCATAATATGCAGCGGCCTTCTCCTCCTCCATTGATGAGTTTGGGATATCAGAAAATTATTTGAATGAGTAGCATCTACAACCGATGCATAGGCTCATACATAAGGATTTGAATGTTCAAGGGTTTCGATTTTACAGCAGAATTTGTTTCACAAATCACAAATCAGGGCGGAAGACGAAAGGCACTGCGGTGAAATTTTGGAATTTAGCTCTGTAAAATTTTGTTACAGAGAAACTGAACCATGATGACATTCATGCCCATTATTGAGGTGTTGTACTGATATCCCTTGCATAGAATTTACTTGTTGATCGCCTTACGGGAACCAGGCTTTCAGCTGAGGGTTTTCAGAGTATGTTTCAAAGGTTTGAAAGAAGAACAAAATGCTTTGGTGGCAGCACTGATGTACCTTTATGATCAGGATGATCAGTGCCTTAATTAGACTCTTATGTCTCAGTGGGATGATCTGCTGTCCCAAAGCACAGCCAAGGCAATGCGTTTGATAGCATTCTGATTGGAATTTTGGAACAGGTGGTGGGACCCTCCAGCTATTAAAAATTTCAAATATAATGGGGACTTATTGCTCCTTTGCTTCTATACTCCTATGCTTTGAGATTGAGATATTCACATCAATCACTACTAGAACTAAGTAGAATGCTTGGCTTGCGCACACAAGATGTGTTCAAAGGCCAACTATTTGTTTCAAGAAACCAATTCTGTAAGCTTTTCACATTTTCTAGGTTTCCAAGTATTTTTTGAATTTTCATTTAGTTTGAACCAGGTTGAATCCAATCCAATCCATTTGCATTTCAAATGGACTGAATCCAATCTAATTTATATAAATTTGGATTGAATTTAGTCCAATCCATTTATAAATGGACCAATGAATTGGATTGGACCAAATCCAGTCCAATTGATACCCCTAACTGGGAGTCCAAGTGATGAGGAAAATGGCAAATACCTAAGAGGGAAGTTGCTTTCTCCACCACTTAAGATTGCAAACTGGGGGTTTCTCCTTGAAAGGAAAATTGAAGGATTGAAAAGCCAATTGACTCAAACTCAAAAACCCTCTAATCGCCTAACATATCTCGTCTAAGTAGAATTACCAAACTCCTGGAATATCTCTTATATTTTTGAAAGTCAATAGTCATAATAATAATATAGCCAAACTCCATTAAAATAATAATGCTTAATCACATACATTGACAAAGATGTATTTAACAGCACTGATAATCAAATGATAATATGACACTTCCAAAATATGGAAATTCGTCAAAAACAATTGTGACGTTTCATTATGTGAATGGTTAATGATAGAATATTTATATATTGATTTTTTATTTTTATTAATTTAATTATGGTTGCACCATTCATTGCTCCTGCAGCCAACTCTTGGCCGATCGGGCCCAGATCTGGTCCTTTTTTTTGCTCCATTAGGCCACAGCCCACAGATCACAGACGTGGACTAACCCCATTGCAGCAGGATTCGATCCCACATCTCCGCTATAGCCAGCTGGAAAGTTTAATTACCAACCAACTAGTGGCACCTTGCGACCCATATTTGGTCATTGGCGTAGGGATGCGAATGGATCTTATTGAATTCAAATCAAAGGTATATTTGAATCCGACCCGATAGTGCATATATTAGGTCTGATCGGATCGGCAATTTAAACCCAAATCCATTAATGATGTTGGATAGTCGAATCTGATTTAATTTGATTCAAATTCTGAAAATTTTAAAAAATTATTAAAAAACATAACAGTTTATATGAAAAAATAGAAAAAACAAAAATATAAGGGTCTGTTTGGTTTATAGTTGGAATCGGAATTGAAATCCATCAATATCGGAATAATCTATTCCCATAGTCAGTTTCAATGTTTAATGTTTTCAACCCTCCATTGTCCTGGCCGGTCGAATCGTTCAAATTGTCACTCAGTCAGGATTCCAAGTCCAATTTAGTTGACCCGTCATACGGTCAAAAATTGTTGACTTGGTCAAGAACCGTTCGACCTGATGATCGGGTCACGGGTTGCACACTTAATGCATACAAACTTTCGAAGGCCATAACTTTGTACTCCAATGTCCGATTGGGTGACTTTTTTTTTGTAACTTTTCAAGATCTATGTGTCCCAAGGCGCCACCCCACTATTTTCATGAAAAGAAAAAGCTTTTTTGGCCTCAAATTGTAACTTTTTTATAAATAAAAACTGAATTAAAAAACATAAATTAAATATAAAATAATACATATAACATACATAAAACATATTTATACATTATTTAATGCTAAAATATATATATATATACACATATATATACATATATACACAAATATATGTATATAAATAAGTATAATACATATATATACGCTAACATGGCACGGTTTGAACCGTTCAACCCATCCAGTCAAACCAGTGACCCGTGATCTAGAGGCAAAAACGGTTCGACCTCTGAGTCAGTTTTTAAAACATTGGTTTGTTTGGTTCAGACAAAAATTGGAATGGAAATTGAAACCAGCTAGAATAGAATTTCATTCCCAAGGGAGGGGGAGGGAATGGCCATTTTCTCTCAAATGGGGGAATGTCATTCCACTAAGAATGGGAATGGGATTCCTATTCCGCCCAACCAAACTGTTGGAATGATTCAGATTCCATACCCTTATTCCTGCGAACCAAACATGCCCTAAGTATTTTTTTTTCAAATATTTGCATCATATATATTAATATATAAATGTAAAAAAATGCAATATAAAAAATATTTGGTGACTCGAATTTGACCCAAATTTCCAACCGGACCCTATTATTTTGTCCGATCCAAAATCCGATAATAGTTATCCGAACGAATCTAAAAAAAAAACGACCGGAAGATAATTAGATCCATTTGCACCCCTACCTTGGCGTGACCAGTAGGGGCTGGAAGCCTGGAACATCTTTAGCAGTAAATTGCGTTTTTCACTCCCCTACAATTAAGATTTAAGAGATCCATTTACCTTTCTTGTCTTAGAGAGATAGACAGAAAGAGAGATCCACTCGATCGCCCTCGATTTAGAAATATGGATTAATTCTATAATGTTAAAGCAGTTAATTTTCATGTCTTCCTTTAAAAAAAGCAACCACTGTGTCAATGTCAATGGAGATTAATTTGAGACAGATACAGTCACACACACGAGAAAGAGAGAGAGACAGACAGAGATAGATGGGTGCTGGGTGTTCGAAGAAACATAGACGTGGTACTACTTGTCATCACCATTTCTTTTACTTCTATTCTCCATCAGTACAAATTAATTTCCTATCATTATTTTTCTCTGGGGCTTTGTATTTCCAGCGGCCAAAGTTAGAACAATAACAGTACATGCCAGAGATGGATTAACTGAAGAACCCATTAGAGAAGGAGGAACTGCGAGTGCGACGACTGAGATTGAAGAGATAGAAGAAGATGAGTCTTCCTCTACTCCATCACCTGGTAGTGGAAATAGCAGTAGTAGCAGTGAAATTGAAGAGGTAATGGACGAAGAGGATCCTTCTACTTTACCTGGTATGCACTATGCAGATTCTGGTGGAAGCTTTCATGGAAACTATGGTTTCTATGGTAGTAGTAGCAGTTACAGTAACTATAATAACGAGAGCGATGGTTTCTATGGAAGCAACAATGGCGGTTACTATGGCAGTGGCAGCCATGAAAACAGCAGGAGCTACAGTTATGTCATCCCACGTCCATTTGCATTCGATAGACCTGGGATTTTTTTCTCAGGAAACATCCACGACGATGGCTATGAACCCGAGCTCCCAGGATATCATGTTTATGAGAGAGGAATTTACATGTTTAGCGATGAAAATTCGAATAATTGTCACGTTATGTAATGTTAATTATGATTCCAGAAGGAGTACAGTGATCTTCATTCAAGGGGAAGTACGAGAGGAGTTGTTTTCATTCTGTCTTAGCTTTGAATTCTTTAATGGCAATTTTTCGCTTTTGGACACAGACTTTTAGTTTTCGGAAAGGTCTGATTTAATTTGATTATATATATTCGATGTTTGAAGAAGATGAATTAAAAGAAGGATATTTCTTTTCAAGTCACTGGTCAGTAGCCTTGATATGAACTGAAAATAGAATAATTAAACTGTTTATTGTTTTTATTAGTTTTAGCATATATAAATGCAATTTAGGCTGCATTTGGTTGCAGTACAATTTTATTTGCACTAGTACAAATGCACGGAAATGCAATTTCTCGTTTAATTTTGTTTTGGGTTTTTCTTTATTCTAATTCATGTCTAATTTACTTTATTTGTACTGCAATCAAAGAAAATAAGCTAAAATTTGAAACAAAAAATATGTAAGAATTTGCACTTAAATCATTTGCACTGTCATGATTTCGCAAATTTATTTGCATTGCAACCAAACACAAGCCTTAGATTCAATTAATATTGCAGGTTTGCATCTTAGGCCGAGCCAACTCCAACCTAAACCAACTAGAAAAAGTATCGTTTCCTGTGAGGTGTTTTTTGAGAAAAATGGTGTTGCATTGTTTGACGTTTTCTAATTAGAAAACATTCTTTTTTTTTAATTTTTTATTGGACCGTTGCTGATTGCTGCCACATAAGCATTTTTTTCTCATACTATACTTTTTTCCGAGAAAACGTTTTCTTAAAAATAATGATCTAAAAAATGGATTTCAAATGTAACACTAATGTGATGCAATTTTCTGTAAGAGTTTCCTCATACTAGTTTGTTAGTCATATAATAAAATGATATAAGCATAGAGTGTATTTGTGCATGTATTTGTCTTGTAGATATTATTAAGATTGAATCGGGTTAGGGTTGATCCAGTTGACCCCAAACTTGAGCCAACCCAGTCTGATTGTCTGAGTTGCACCCCTGTGGCCCAGCCATAGTTAGGGGTGGCAATTTTTCACCCAAACAGCTGAACCCACCCAACCTGCCCATTTACTTGGTGGGTTGTAAATGGGTTGATCACCATTGGGTTGTGAATGGGTTGGGTTGGGTTGGGTTGTGGATAACCATTGGGTTAACCATTACATATATAAGTATTAATTTTTTAGCTTTTTTTTTAATTTTCTTTAATTGAACGAAATAATTTATAATTAATGCATTAATTATCTATTAATTACTGACTAAATTTAGTTTTGTTTCGAATCAACACACTTCACCAATTCAACATAAATCCAAATCAACTAGACCCAAGTCTGGACCAGCTCAACTTGGTCTAAATATGAATAGACCCGATCATCTCGGTCCGGTTCGTTTAGGTCGGTCAGCCCTATCCGACCCGACCTAGTACATGCCGCCGATTCAGGTCGGCCCGAATCCGGAACATAACCGGTCGGGATGTTTAGCACCCACTTGCTTTGCCCCAGTTTGGATCGTCTGGTCCGACCAATATTCGCGCAACCCGACCTGAATCTGGACCAGTCCGAATTACCTCTATTGACCCGTTTCAGGTTGGTCGATTCGGTCCCAAACCCGTAGACAAACTTGATATGAGCCGGTCCAAGTAAATCCACCATGGGCTAAATCGGTCCGGTCTGGTCTGATCGGATTGATCCAAATCTAAACAGTTCAACCGCCCTTGATGTAAGGCCTCTTGCTGTTAGTTGTACCCAAAAAACAGGGGCAATTGGCCACCTTTAGAAATGGGAGAGAAGGGGTGTTTTTATGCATCAAACCCAAATAAAAAATAAAATAAAATAACAACTTTTATTGAGATCTAGTTGAATAAAACATCCAGTTCTAAGAAATACAAGAGATAATAAAAACACCACAGCAGAAAAATTTGCAAATCTATACCGGTGGCAAACGTGTAGATTGGAATGCCGGAATAGTAAAAGTACCTTGTTCGTCACAAGATAGATACCTGGACCAATGGACCTTCCTCTGTTGTAGGAAAAATGCATCCGAACTTGGCAAAGGAGAAGAGATGGTGAAAGAGGGAGTGGAAAGAGAGAAGAAGAGAGGGTCGTCGGGCAGTGTTTGTAGCCACAACGAAAACAGGAACTTGCCAGTTTTAGACTGATGGAGAATTCGAGCCACTATTACATCAAATTTCAATTTAAATGGTGATTTACATAGACAATGGGTCCTAGTGTACATTCCATCCACAATATAAAATTACATCAAACTGGATTTTACACCGCTTCCAAATGCAGCCAACAAACAACCTAAACTACATATTAATCATTGGTTGCAAGCGGTGCCTCATTGGAACTAGTTTGGCCATGCCAAAATTTAAGGAAAAATAAATGAAGAAAAACTAAACAGACACATCCAATCAGCTCCAACTAGAGGTGCTCACAGTACAGTTAACTGAACTATGCGCCTATTTTTTAAACCGGATTGATATAATTAATTTCTAAAAAACTGTGAACCAAAACCAATTGATTAACCAGTTGATCGGTTTAATTTTTTACCTATTTGGTTATATTTATAATATACATTATAAATAAATACACAAATATATAATATTATATTATAAATAATAATAAAATATATATATATATATATATTTTTTTATATATATGCCAACCGGTTTAATTAACCATAATTTTTTATTTTTATTTTTCAGTTTTTGATGAACACCCCTAACTCCAATTGATAGTAATGGTGTTCAATCTAATTTTTACAAAGTGCATAATTATATATGTTTTCAATATATAATTAACAACTTGATCGGATAACTCTAATCCATCATGAAAATAGTTTATATTGAAAAATCAATTAATTTTCCCCTCATGCGAGTGCAAATCGAGTACCTCAAGATTTTATACTGCATCGAACTTTGGCACCTTCAAATTTTAACAAATGCTCAACCATATATATATATATTAAGGGTGTTGATAACTTGATATGAAGACCTAATTTTGATAAAAGGGCATCCCTTCTACTGAAAAGACTTGTAATATCCCCAATGTATTGGTCAATGTGTTGCTGGTATATCTGGTTTCATTATTCAGCCCATTTATCAAAGCTATGGGCCGGGCTTGAATCTCTCACACGTGATGTCCCTAATAAAATATGGTTAAAAAGCTTAACTAATTAATGGAGTTTAGTTTTCTCGATTAGTGTTACTGGAACTAGTTTAATGAATGTTTGACTAGAAACCATCTCACTAGTCACTACAATATCGTTATTAACCATCTAACTACTCTCCTGTACCAACCATCTCGTGAGTCGTGAGTTGCTCCCAACATCCCACCAATAAATAGTATTTCATTTGTCGTTTTATTTATTCAGTCTATGTGATCACCCATAATGACTAAGGATTATTAAATGTATTCAAAATAAAGCTTTTTCAACAAGTGGATGCATTAATTAATATAAAGTATTCAAACAATTTGTTGCCTTTTTTTGTCTGTTGAAAGAATGCTATTCAACAGAGTCCATTAAAGAATTTGTGAGTTGAAATAGGAAAAATGTGGAATGTAATGTTAAATCTGAAGTATAAAAATGGTATCCAAAATAATCTCAATCATCTAAATGAGGCACTAACTCAGTATAAAATAGTTTTTTTCCAAGGTCCAAAGAAAAAGAATCCTCCAATAGTACTGCAGGCAAAAGAAAAAGATGATGCAATAGGCCAAGTGTGAGTTCTCATGTGATTATAAGCAAATTTTGTTAAAATATAAGCAATGCGATTTCCTGTACAAGAAGCGCAAGAGAGCATAGGATTCAATCTCAGCACTTGTCAATGGCTCTCCTTCTCAGGTTTTTGTTCTAGGGGGTTAGGCATGGGGTGTTCCCTTACCCCTTTTCTATTTCTATTTGTCATCTCACTTAATGTTTGTTGATGATCTCTTAATTTTTGGCCAAGCCAAACAAGATGAATTTCAAGAGAGAGATGATATATTAGATTCTTATTACATGTCAGTTTGGAAAGAGTACAAATACAAATATGTACAGTGTAAGTACATCATCCAATAGTACCAGTTCTGATGATGTCTTCATCGAGAGATGTTCCCAATATAAGACGGAGATATATTATCCCTCATAACCTTTCCTAGCTGTGTATTAGAAATATCTCTCCATAAATAAAAACATATATACACTGAGATATTCTCATTGATTGTATAGGCTTTTACACAAAGTGTGGCAAGCAGCATATCTGAGTTATTACACATTTTAGGTTTCAACAAGTTGTAAAATCACACCCAATTGTCATGGTGTTGACATTTTATTCTATGCACATATATGTAGTTATGGTCCTTAGCATGCATTTACACATACCGACAGTCGATAGACATTATTGTATAATCGGATCGAATCGTCACAAATCCGAATTCGATCCAATCATTAATGGATTATATTTTATGATTCGATTTGATATATGAAATTGACTGAATATTCGAATTCGGCTCAAATGAATCGGAAATCGGAATGATATCTGCTTCATTTGCAGCCCTAAGCCCATGGTTGACGCTAACCCGCACCGAACCCGACCTTAAACATTAATGGGTCTCTCCGGATGCAGTGTGCTCAATACGCTCGCGGCGTACAATCTCAATGTTGGGAGGAGACTGATGAGCGCGAAAACGGTCACAGAAACTTTTTTTGAATTCTCTGCCTCTGGTCTGTACTGCGTTTCTCAAAATCGTGTTCTAGACGACGGCAGAAGCTCGAAGCGCGAGCCTTTTCCTCTCTCCTGAACCGCTTCTCTGCAAAATCTGGGGTTTTTTTCTGGAGTCCTAAATTTTCCTTTCCGTGATTAATTTTCACAGCTTGTGGTACATAGTTAGGGTCTAGGGTTTCAGATGTGGGCGAGATAGCAGGAATGGAGCTTTTCTCCTGGTTTGTATAAGATGAATGTCGATAGAGAAGAACATGCCGGTGAAAGCAGTGGTGGCAGATTTCACATTTTGCAGCCGCTTCGGGACCTTGAATCCAATTGGGCTGTCGACCTCGCCAAAAACCTCGAGGAATATCTCTTGAAGATTTGCGCCGGTGAGGTCGCCGGGGAAGATGATAGCCATCTTTCCGTGAATTTTGCTGAAGGTTCGTTCCCGCGCTAATTTCTTTTTATTTTTAAATGCTGTTAATAATTTTGTTTTTTGTTTTCTGATGGAGCTGTTGTTTGTTTATTTTTCTTCAACACGCAGCTGCTCTGTTGCTTCAAGGGTCCATTCAGGTGTACAGCCGGAAGGTGGAATATCTTTATTCTTTAGTTCTGCATGCCTTGGAGTTCATTTCTCAGAAGAGGTTCGAGTTCCACTATTATTCATTTTTTTTTTTTTTCTTAATTGTTTTCTCAACTCGAGGTATACTGGTTGGAGACCCTTAATTAAAGTATGATTTTACACAAGAACAAAAGGGATTTTAGACCTAGAAGCCCATAATTTGAACTGTCGAATGTCTCTAAAGAGACATAACATACAATTTAAACTGCTTTGCCAATTATCTTGCACAGATGGCCAAGTAGTCCATATAGTCATTTGAGCTTTTAGTTATCTTGCAGATTTGCTAAACACAGATTGCTCGAGTTTACAAGAAACTTTTACCATGAGGGTGTTCATAAATTTAGATAATCGTTTACCCAGGAATAAAAGGCAGAAAATGAAACCTGGCATAAATTAACATGAAAATATCTCTATAATTGACAAATGCAGATAAAAAATGGTCTTAATGAGCATGCTGATAAAAAATGGTCTTAATGAGCATCCTGGAATGATTTGAAACATCAAATAACTTGCATTAACTAGAATAAACCTTGGTATTTTATCCGGAGGTATGGCACCCGGGGGGGGGGGGTTGCTTTGATATATTTAGAATTCTTTTTTTGTTGTCAATGAAGAAAAGCTTCTAACTGTGGTAAATTGAGAGTTCTGAGTTTTGTTGGGTTGCATCATACTAGTTAGGGTTGTGGCACTAAAGGAGAACAAAGACCTTTCAATGTGGATAGGAGTTACTATCTAAAGCTAAGCATTAGTTATTTGAGCCTTAACCTGAAGATGAAGAGAGACAGTCCTAGGTTTGTCCCTCTTCCTTCAGCTTAAATCTGAGAGGTCAAAACATGCCTAATTTGCTTGATCAGGATGTTAGTCCAGGTTGTTCCAGAGAATCAGTTGAGCAAATTATATACCATTCGAGGGCAATTGCAAGATTTTCTATTCTTAAGTTTTTAAATACTTTTTGAACGAGAGCTCTATTGTTTTAAGATATAATTTGAGCAGGTATTGGCTTTGGAAGGTGTTTTCTTTTTGAAGATTTGGTTCTACTTTTACCGGACTAATGGGTTAAAAAGTTTACTTTTAGAGGATTTTAGGAAAACTTTAGGAATTAGCAAGTCCAAGTCATGGTTTCTAACTTTATTTTTTGGTTGTTAAGAAATGTTTCCATATATAATCTATGGAAGAGTTTAATTGAGAATTGATTGAAGTTTCACCTCATTATTTGGTGTTTTGTTCAATAAACTTTCTTCTTTGCTGTGATTCCATTGAGCTTTTGTATCAAGCTCATTGTGAATTGTGACTTCATACATGATTCTAGATCAGAGGTGTGGCTCCTCTAATTTCCTTATTCTTTCTTTTTTTTTTTTAATTCCATTCTTTTATTTTCTCTATAATTTGTCTGTAATTTTATTATCCCAAGGCTGTTTATCATCATTGTGTGGCTGAAATTGTTATCTAAAGGGTTTGGATTTATAATGGGATTTAGGTTTTTCTAATAGAAGATTTAGGAAGAGAATAGTGGGATGGGATTGATTTTTTCCTCTACTACCTTTGTGGGTCTCCTAGCATTGAAATCAACAGTCAACACCAGTTCAAGGGCTTAATTGGAGTGGTTAAGAAGAACTACTCCTGATAACAAACTAAACACTTCATGTAACTAAACAAAATAAACTGGGTTACATGGAAAAAGCCCTTTAGAGTGTTTAAAGTCAATTAATAGTTGAATGTGTTTCTTTTGTTTTTTTTTCTTTTATTTTAGGAAGCAAAGATATTTGTCACTTAACTTTGTGTTGTATCAATTCATCAAAAAACTTTGTGTTGTATCAGTCCAACTATAGTCGTGTTCTTTAGGTGCCCTTTAGGCGTTCTTTATTGTTGATTTCAAGTCTCCCAAGTTAAAAAATTATTTATGGCCAGCTAGGCAGTATGCACATGAAGAAGAGTGTTGGGCAGTCAAGAAACATGTCCAAAAAATGAGTGTGGCAGAAATGCATATGCTTAGATGAATGAGTGGAAAAACTGGATAGGGTCAGAAATGATGTCACTCCAAGGAACCTAGGAGTAGCTCCAATAGGTGATAAAATGTGAGAAAGAAGACTAAAATGGTTGGTCGTGTGCATAGAAGACCTTTGACAGCATCCATAAGAAGAAGTGACTGTTGCAAATTGAAGGGGCTAGAAGAGGTAGTGGTAGACCAAGAAGGACATGGGTTGAAGTAGTAAGAAATGATTTAAGTGATAATAATTTAACAATGGATTGTGGATATGACATTAAACAAAACAGAATGGTGAAACAGGATTCATGTACCAGCCCCATATAGTTGGGATAAGGCTTGGATGACGACGACGAAGATGGTGATATAAATAGTTGTTAATGTCATGTTTTGGAGATGAATGGATGAAATTGTATTTTTTTTTTTACTGCTGCGGTCTGCGAGCTTGAGTTGTCTCATGCAACAATATTTGGGAATGATTCCTAGACCCTAAAGGTGATTGCCAGGATTCTTGGGGTTATTTATTTCTGGAAGTTTGTTGATTGGTGCTGTTTGGAATTGGAAATGGGATTGATCTCCACAGGACTGATTTTTCATTGCAATGATGTACACAACAGAATTCTTCTTATTCTGTTTAATTTTTTAGACATGCAATTTCTTTCTTTTTAAATTAGGGTTGTCAGTAACCATTCAGAAACCCTAATTGCCAACAGAAAACCAGAAGCAATTGAACTTATTTGATCACCTCTCAAATTATCCTATTTAATTGTTATTTTCATTTTATCTCCATGGCATCCATATCAATTTAGAGAGGGTTCTGCTTATTTTTGCATCAATTTGGGACCTGATAACCTAATTCCCTTTGCCATCTTGCTTCTAACGGTTGTGTGTTGCATTTTATGACTATAACCTTATCTGGCAATTCTCATCTCTCCTACTTCTGATTTCTTTATATAGATATCTTTTAGTTGTCAAGGCATCACCTAGGTGACAAAAATTACAAGACGGGCACCTTATATAATATCATTTATATTGCTTTATCTTATTAATTTGTGTTAATACATTTTATTATATACTATGTATATCATTTATACTTTGTTTTAATGTTTTACTATTGAAATTTAAAAGATTGAAGGGTTTTGAGGAGAGAAAAAGGAAGAAAGAAGAAAAAAGAATAGAAGTATAGTGTTTTTTTCCTATTCTCTCTCTCTCTCCAATTAAATAAAACAGAAGCTCCATCCTTGATTTTTTCAATTTTACTTTCCATCTTGAATATTTATTGTATAAAGTTAATAGCCTTCTTTAGCTACTAATTGATATGAAATTTCTCTATCAAATACTTATTATAGTAGTATTATTTTTGAAAATAATGAAATTAATATATGTAAAAGATTTTTGTCTTTTTTGATATGTTGATTTGCCACATTTTTATAGGAAATGTAATGCTCTTAATAAAGAGAATTGTTATTTTTTTCAATTAATATACTTGCTGAATGGCATATAAAACTTGGGAACTAGACAAAAGTTAGTTCTTTATATTATAAAATTCTTATTTCCTAGGCGAGTATGTGCCCTGGTGTCGCCCAAAATCACCTAGACACCTTGAAAACTGTCTTACAATTCTCAGATAAATAACTATCCTTTCTGGTCTTTCTATCATTGATCTCAAGTTAGCTACATGCCTGCATCTTTTTTTGTTTCTTATAATTATGCAATGTTTTATTCATCAAAAAAATAATAATAATTATGCAATGCTATGCTCCATACAAATTGATGGTGGGAACATCCTATTCCTTTCATTTATGAGGTCAACTAATGATCTAAACTGTCTCACTGGCTGGAAGTGGGATTGTACTGGGACTTACTGTGCGATATTTTCTAAGGGTGTTGGCCATTTTGTTTTAAACTTTGCACCTTTTGTTTTAATTAACAAATTATCATCTATAAAATTTCCTATCATTGAACTATCTTCATAAGGGATCTTCATCATTAATATTTATTTATGTGCTTATGTCATATTTGCTAGAACTCAGAAATAATACTTTTATTTGTGCAAATCTTGGTTGAATACTGTCTGATTTCCTCTGTCTCTTAACTATAGGACTTTATCCCCTAAAATCTGATTCTTTATTATGCTGGACAGACAACAGAATAATCCAGAAGAGACTTCGGTTCAGGCTGAAGGAAGCAATCACCATGAAGTTGCTGATGAGGAGAATGAATTATTTCTCGGTTTAGATGATGTTCCTGGTAAGTTCATTTGGAACTATCTATGTCATCACAGTGTTAAAAGTTGTTTGCTGATATATGTTAATGTTGGCAGTGGAATCTAAGAATTGCCTCGATGGTGGACTCAGTAAAGATAATATTTTGGATAACTACGCAAAGCCCCCTGCAAATTTGGTTGTTCTGGAAGGGGATTGTTTAGATACAAGTGGTGATTCTGGGGAATTAGAATCATATCTGGTACTGCAATACATAATATTTGTCAGCTTATTTCTGCATTGTTTCCCTTTATCATTCAGCTTGTTGACTGGATCATATTAATGTTGCAGCTGGCCACCACTGATCTATACCAGGATTTTCTTCTGTTAGATCCATGTGATGCTGCATCAATAAATGATTTTTTAAAGGGAGATAAGGCTAATATAGAAAACAATGTTGCTCAAAAGGGCAGCTCTTTGAGGTCTAAGACTCGCAAAAGTTTCCAATCCCCAACAAGAAGGTCTGGAGGAACTGCGCATAAATCACCCTTTGGACAGAGTCAGGATGTTAATGTTAATCGAACTCCTTTGGCTAATTGTAACTTTGAAACCAATGATAATTATATCTGGCCAGATCCTCCTACCTGTAATGTTCCTGAGAATGACTACCATGGAGATGAAATGGATGCTGGATTTTCAGAGCCTCAGAATGATTCTGATGGCTTGGATGATGATGATGATGATGATCCATGGAAGCCTTTGAATCCCCATGAGCCTGGGAATTTGAAAGTAAAACCTTTTAGAAAATGTTAGTATAAAGCTTTTGTTTTGCTTGGTTATTGTTTTCTAATTTCCATTTTATGCACTGATTTTATTACCTTGATTCTCATTTGCTTTCTTTCAAGCAGTAAAAGTTCTGAAAAGGCAGGACATAAGTTCTACTCAGAAAATGCCTCTGGCTACACAATTTCCTTTAGCAAGACTCCGTGGGACCATAAGTCCAGAATTTTTGGAGATGTGGGAGGCAAAACTCCATGTCTGTGAAAAGCTGTGGAAGTCTCAGTCACCTCCACCTTATGAAAAGGTCAATTTGCAATGATTTTATTGCCTTACTTATATGTTCTATCCAACTTAAGGTTGTTAAATTACATATGTTTGGGTTCCAGCTACGACAATCACTTGTTCTTGGAGGTCATGAAAGCTGCAATGGTTTTAGTAATGCTGAAGATGAAAACGAGGATATTGACCATGATTGCAACCCTGATTTTGATCAAGCTGATGTTGACATACCAGAGAGTACTTGCATGGATTCAGAACCTCCATTCTGTGACATGGTTAGCATTTGTTGCACACCAATAAAAATTGCATTTACATTTTCAGTTGCATTACTTGCTTATCTGAACTGTTTGCAGCATGGGGATGATGTTCGTTTTGATAACAATGAAGCTTTTGAGCACGAAGATCCAAATTCTCACGCAAATCTAGAAGATCTTTGTCGTTTACACCTGGTAGAGATACACTTTCTCTAAATACATTCTGCATCTGCATCATTGTAGTAGTAATTTCTTTTTTTTTTTAGTTACTGATAAATCATATAACAGCAATTTCTTAAACTGCATCAATTTTGTTTTAACAGGCAATTCATCTCTTGCTTTTCATTTTATTCTAAAATGACAATTTAATTATGGGTTATACTTAGCTGATGGAGTTTAGTTCCACTACAGAAATTATGTAGCCTAGGCTACAAGACCCAATCAAATTCAGCCACAATGCTCATGTTCCCACACTATTTGTGAATTTCAGGATTCTCATAACCATGGGAAGCTTGGCCAAGATTGATTGGCTAGTCATAGCCTAGCTAATGGTTTGGGCATAGTGTAGAGTTAACTCGATACGTCATCTACCCATTTACTATGACTTGTACTTTGCTGATTTTTTAGTAATAGTGATTTAGGTTGGGCCGGACTGGTGATGGGAGTGCTTGGTTATGTGTTGGTTTGAATTACTTCTAGATCATAATGTGGCATATATATTTTCAAGTAACACTTTACTTGACCTGAGCTCAGCTTAGAAAATGCCTAATTGGTTCAGTGCTAATCCAAGGGAACTTTTAGGCCAAGACCTGATTTTTTTTTCTTATATTTTTTTTTGAAATGTCACCAAGGTCAAGACCCGCAACAATTGTGACCACCATTGGGTATGGCCCTTTTGAAATGCTACATTGGTGAACCACCACTGATGTTAATTAGCTTCAATGGGTGAACATATTATATCTAGATTTGTCATTGTTGGGGAATTTGTTACTCATTGTTGAGAAGGATCCAAGTTCCAAGCAGGGTTCTAAGTATCAATACACCCTGATATGCTGGAAGGGGTGTATTGGTACTTTGCACCTAACATTCATCGTTTTCTTTAATAGGTCAGGGGTAGGTCTTAGGCCTGCCTACCCCCTGAAATGGGTCAAAAGGCCAAATACCATGTATTTCTTTGTATCCATGACCCACACTCACCGATATGATACGATATGCTAGATATGGGGCGTATCATGTCGAAACTTTAAACCTTGGTTCCAAGTATCTTGTGCAATACCACCAGTATTTTTCTGGTCTTTGTCCTTATTTTTTTCTTCATTAGAGTTGTGCTTGGTATATAACCAATCTTTCCTTATTTTCCCTTTATTTTAACAGGATGCTCTCCTTGTTAGCATAGCTGAAACTGAGAAGCAGACTGAATTGGCTACTAGGGTTTCCACATGGAAACAGCGAATTGAACACACATTGGAGGAGCAAGTAATTTCTAGCAGTTTCCTTGCTTTCTTGCAATTATTATCCAATGATCATTTTATCTCAGTTTCTTATTTCTCTTAGTCTCAATTGGTTGGAACTTATTTAAACAGGATGCCCGCCCTTCATTTGATATTCATGAATATGGTGGGAGAGTTCTGGAGAAACTATCCATGGAAGCAGATTGTCGAGGTTCCATGTCCTTTGCAGATATTGTTGGTGGCCAAGAAAAGCATGATGTTGCTAGGACTTTCTCTGCTCTTCTACAACTGGTGAGTGGTGATTCTCTTTGTTATTTGTTAATGGTTGAAAATACATCCTTTACTTTGAATTACAAGGCTTGTCATACAATTTTGGGGACTGAGACTGTACATTTCGGCACTTTTCAACTAGACATCTCTATCAAGCCAATTCAGGTGATGATAATAATTTCCCTTGATTCTTTTTTCTGAACAGTCAGAAATGTCTAGAATGGATGGTCTTTCATTTAGGTCACTCGGGTTGATATTGGAGGATTATGTGCCTTTGTGACCCATCCATGCCTTTCTTGTGTAATAATCACACTGTTTAGAGACCTAATGTTGACAATTTAGATTTGCTGAAATGATTTTAACTTTATTTTATCAATGCTTCTATCCATTTAAATTTTACATTATTATTATTTTTCAGGTGAACAATGGGAATGTTGATCTTGATAGAGGTAACCCAAACAATGAGTCTATATGCTACTCAGCTGTAAATCCCTTTTCTGTGAGGCTCCTTAGTCACGAGAAGAGACAGGAGGAGGTGCAGCTCCGATCATTGAAGAAGAGAGTGAAATCTCCTCCAAGTAAAAGGTGCACCAAAGGTGATGGGAAGAAACCTGTTGGAGAACACTCAAACAGGAGCTCTGTAGGACTTGGAAAGGTTGGTGGAATTAGATGCACCCATGAAGGCAAGAGAAGACGTAGATCTCGATTAATTGAACCAGTTGACTTATCTGCAGGATAACACAAAATTGGTTATTCCTTGTAACTCTGTTTTGGAAGCAGGTGAAGCCATGCTCTCTATGGTATCCTGAAATTTCAACTCTCCTGTTGAATAAAGCATAGCAGAAGAGTTGGTGGCTCAGTCCGTGAATATTTTACTAACCCCTGTAGATTGGCAGCCTGTATCTGTATTTATTGAATTATGACGATGACTTAGGTTTTGGTAGATGCCCATTGTATCGTAGCTGTAGGCCTTGGCAACTTGTTTTAACCAATATCAATGTACTTTGACCCAGACATACAATATTCTGTGTGGAAAGAAATGTCTGTCACTGCCAATTTTAACATGTTTCCGACATTTCAATTGCTTTACAACTTAAACAAGCGGAGGGGCCATGCTTCCCAGGGGCTGGATATTTCGGCCTGGGTGTAGGCAATCGGTTCGTTTTACCCCAACCTTGGTCTTAGGCCAAAAATCGTTGAATCAGTCAACGACCCATTGATCTGGGTGGTTGAACCGTCGACCTGTTGATTCGTTCAATGGTTTTTGACYATTTTTTTATTTCTTTAATTGGGAACCATCTAGGCAACCAGTTTCGTTTTATCCCAATCCTGGTCCTTGGCCAAAAACCATTAAATCAGTTAATGACTAGTTAGGCGGTCGAACCGTTGACTTGTTGACTTGTTCAATGGTTTTTGGTCTTTTTTTATATTTTTTAATTTCTGTTGTCAAAACGGGCTATCTATTTGAACTAGACGGTTGAACCGTTGACTCGAAAATCGGTGGCCAAAACGGTTCTATTTTCAGGTTGTATAAGTCACGCTCGAATGACATAACATGTATTATACTGCTTAATGGACTTCACACACACTCAATTTTTTGCTAGTAATTATTGTTGTCAGAACGGGTCATCCGTTCGAACTGGACGATCGAACTGCTATTTTTTTTTTTTAATTGGGAACCGTCTAGGCAACCAGTTATGTTTTACCCCAATCCCGGTCCCTCGCCAAAAACCGTTGAATCGGTCAACAACCCATTGACCTAAGCAGTTGAATTGTTGACCCATTGACCTGTTCAATGTTTTTTGGCTGTTTTTTTTTTCTTTTTGTAATTTTTGTTGTTTGAACGTGTCGTCCATTCAAACCGGATGGTCGAACTGTCAACCCAAAAACCGGTGACCATAGTTGATTCCGTTTTCGAGTCGTATGAGTCACATGTTTGAATGACATAACACATATGATACTGTTTAATGAACCTCACACACCCAATATTTTGCTTGTAATTTTTGTTATCAGAATGGGCCATCCGTTCCAACCGGATGGTCGAACCGTCGACCCAAAAATTGGTGGCCAAAACGGTTTCTTAATTTTTTGATAAATAATCATAATTTACCTAAAACGTTATATTTAAGGTTGATTTTAATAATCATTTTTTGATCAATTTGTTGATCAACTATACACAAGGTAACACGAATAATCAACTATACACAAGGTAACACGTGGCAAAAGGGGAGACCACCCCTTTCGTATTAATATATACTAGCAAGGACCCGTGCATCCATATGAAAGATTTAATAATTTTATTTTTTATTTAATGTTGATTTATAAAAAAATAATTATTGTTAAATGAATATGAACAAATATTTTTTAATAAATTTAGTTTTATTAATAATTTGTAGTAAGTTTAACCATTTTTATTCTTTTTTTATTTTTAAATAACTTTTGATCAACTTTAAATAAATAAAAATAATTATATAAGCTAACATTTTTATTAATTCCACTAATAATTAACAATTATATAGGAATGACAACGGGGTGGGTTCAAGGCAAGGCACCCCATCCCTTTCCTTGCCCCATAGTCAAGACACTCTACCCCATCCTGCCCTGTCCCTAGGGGTGTTAATTAGACTGGATTTGGTCCAATTCGATCCAGTCCAATGCGAGTCCATTATAAATGGACCAAGTCCAATTCAATGTCTAGACCATCCAATCTGTTCTAATTCATTTTGATTTAGATTGGTTTCAACCCAAACCTTGTCCATTGACACATATATTCTTATCTTATATCAATGGACAAGATATTGGCTTAATCCAACCCAATCTAATATAAATTTGTTACGGATGGACCAGGTCCACTCCAATCTAATAAATATTTTGGACCGGATTGGTCCAATCCAATATGTCTTGTTGGTCCATCCAATCCATTCAAATTGATTTTGGACTAAACGGGGTCCAATCCAAAACCGGTCCATTGACACCCTTACCCGTCCCCAGTGTCACATGGGTTCAGGGCAAGGTAACCACTCTTCAATGTCGAGCGAGTTCAGGAGCAAGGCACCCCACTCCTCATCAATGATGGCGAATCTTGAATTTCCCTGCGTTGTCCCCAGTATTGGGTGGGTTCAAGTAAAGGTGTAAATTGGGTCATGCTAGGTCAACACAACATGACCTGCATGCGGCCCGCACAAAGTGTGAGTTGTGTTGTGCTAGCCCCCGAGGCGTGTGCCATGTCGTGCCATGGGGGGTCGCATGTGACCCGCATTTGGGGGACTGGTTCGGCACGGACCCGTGCTATGCTGTGGGTCAGGCAGGTCCATAGGTCGGGCCTTGGGCCAGGCCATGCTGCACACCAATCCAAGCTCAAGGCAAGGCACCCACTCCCCATCCAAGGTTTTTAAAATTGGACGGGATAGGGAACCGTTTTGGGGTCGAACGGTCTGACTGTTCGGTCTTAATGGATGACCCACTCTAACAAAAAAATAAAAAAAAGTTAGAAAAACAAAAAAAAGGCAAAAAATTGTTGTCTGGGTTGATGGTTCGACTGCCTAGGTCAACAATTCGCTTACCAAATAAACATTTTTTGGACAAAAAGCGGTTTTGAGGTGAAACGGTGCCGGTTCCCAATTTTTTCGATCTAACCATCTTGTTTGATCCATTTTTGAAAACACTATCCCTGTCAACCTAATATTCAATTTGATGATAGAAATGGTCAAAAGGATATATTGAGTATCAACCACATGGTAAATTTTTAAAAGTACATTAAATTGTCTTTAATATTCAAAAATGTAATTTTATGAAAGTTTTGGAAAATGTATTGTACTTGTGTTATTTTGAAAATTTATTCAAATTATTTAATTTTTTATTGAATAATTTATTTTCTTTTAAATGGTTTACTTATAGAATTATCCTAAKTTATCTTATAATTTCTAATATAAACTAACTAATAATTTCCTTTTTCCAACATTATACTAATTTATCTTAATAATTTGTATAATTATTTGTTCAAATTATAGTTTTCCATTTCCCATAGTCATTCATCTTTAACAATTTTTAATAATTTGCAATGAAAATTACATAATTTTTCAATGGTTTTCCATAATCTATCAAATGTAATAAAATTTCCAAAATATTCTAATAATTTTCAATAATTATTTAATGCATTTTAAATAAACTTTCAAATACTTTTTATCTTTTCATTTCAAAAATGTTATTTTACGAAAATGTAGTTTTATGATTTTTTTTGAAAAATTTATTACATTTGTGTAACTATGGGGATTTATTGAAAAATTTTTAAATTGTTATTGAATATATATATTTTTATTCGGTAGTTTACTAACAAAATTGACTAATTTATCTTTTATTTTTTAATATAAATTAATTAATAATTTCATTTTCTAACATTATAATATTTTGTTCTCCCATTTGTATTTGGTTATTAATTATAATAATAACAATAACTAAAATTCTATACTTTTTGATAATTGTTAAATATAATTCTCAATTTTATAGAAATTAGTCAAAGAGTTTTCAATTTCTATTAAATGTTGCTAATGAGTTATTTAATAACAATATTTATTAATTTTTGGTAATTTACTAACCATACTAATACGAATATTTAATATTTGGTAATTTACTAACTATATTTACTAATTTTTGGTGATAACACTATTCAATATTCATTGAATATGGGTGGAATTAACTATTAACCATTTTTAACTATTTATTAATTAATATGAATATTTTAAATGAGGGAGAATGGATATAGATTGGGGGATGCATTTTAGGAATTAATTAAGGAGTGGGGTAACATGATACTTTCCTGTTGGTTTGAATGAGATACCTTAGGAGAGAGATTATAAGAATATTCTTAGATAGTTAGGTGACATGGCTTAATGGGAGTGGTGGGAAGGGGAGAGGAGAGAAGTTCAAAGAGAATGCAAGGTAAAAATACAATAATTACAAAAATATAATAAATACTGAAAATATACTAAATTAGTCAATAAATAGTGTAATCTTAAATAGTTTAATCTCTAATAAGTCTTATTCTATAAATTATAAAAAATATATAATTACTAAAAATAAAATCAATATTAATTATAGTAAAATAAATATATAATGAATATACACTATTATTGTAAAATTATTACTAATAAATATTATTTTTTTTGAAAGTTATTTTATGTAATTATTAATTGATATAAGTGAAATTAGTTATTAACAATATTATTTACTTATTTAAATAATATTGTTATTCAAATTCTTAAAATATTAATTATTTATTGATG
>NW_010729248.1:559230-616688 GCF_000365185.1 Nelumbo nucifera
TGAATATTATTAAATCTATTAATTTTTTGTGTTTTGAATAAATATTTTAAATTTAGTATATAATTTCGTTATAACATTTAAATAGTTCTGAATTTTTTTTTAATTGAAACTTTCTTTAGAYAGATATAGATAAAAAGTGGGGGAGAGGATAAATAGGAATTAGAGATAGTTTAGGAGATGATTTTTCTTCTAAATTAGAGATAATTTAAGAGATAAATAGGAATTAGAGATAATTTATGAGATAAATAGGAATTAGAGGGTTAACTTTGGTTGTTGGGGCCCAATAGCATAGGCTGTTGAGGCAATTTCTGGGCTGGGCACGTTCTGGGCAGTTCACCTATTCACGCCCATGCTTTGGCATTTAGTCAAAATAATTTGAGATATAATTACTAATTTACCCATTCTCTTGGTAACATGGCATTTCCAGAAACTGTCTGAACAGCCTATGCTGTTGGCCCCCAACAATTAAAGTGTTTCTGGAATTAGAGACAATTTAGGAGGAAGTGGGGGAAAGTGGTGCGCCACTTGGCTAAACATTAGAAAAGCAAATCCTTCTTTCTTTTTATGATTGTTAGAAATAGTTAAGTATATGTGATTTCCTTATTGGTTTATTAGGTAATTATGTGGAGTTAAAAAGATAAAAATTTTGAAAAAACAAAAAATTAGGAAGGGGTGTTTGAAGCAAGGAGATGACTGCTGACATGACAGGACCAATTTTAATATATATAGATATATAAGATTAGCCCCTAACAACCTGAAAGAGTTGAATCTTAAGTGCTTTTTCCTAATGTGGTTATCAATTTATTCCTTTGTGCTGTGTTGTTTGACAGAAAATAAGAGTGRAATTCCTTGAGAACTTTCATTCAACTTTCTGTTTCTCACTCATTTTCTATGGAATCAAACATAGCATTAGGCCGTGTTTGTTTTTCTATAAAAGGGACATAAAAAATTTTCAGACTGAAATTCAATAAATATTTTCATTTCCCTTTTGGTAGACTCTGCTTCTCACTCTTTCTAATTTTTATTGATGTAAATGGTAGGGAAAGCAATGTTTTTTACTGCAAAAGGGCAAAAATAGAGCTCAAAACATTTCAACCTGGAACTTAATTCCTCTATTTTACATTGAAATGGAGGCTGCATGTAGAATGTGTGGCAGAAGTGAAAAAATCAATGTAGTTTCTTGCTGTTTCAATCGATTATAGAAAACTTCCACTCCTCTCCACACTTTCATCGCCTAACTTTAAGCAGAAGCAAATTTGTTACTATTTTAAGATTCCAAGTTAGGTTTTACGTACTAGTGCCTGTTGGATGGGCCTATCATGTTAGGTTTTGAGGCTAACAGCATGTGTCATGGGTGGTGGAATATAGCCTAAATTTGGTGTCATTCCACATTTCCACCCATGTCGTATCACTTACAGGGATGACAATTTTTCCCGTTGGGTATCCAACCCGTTACGATACCTGATCGGGTTAGGGAGAGGGATGGGGAGTGAAGTGAAATCCTTGGCTCCTTGTTTCGACTGGCACCTCAAATGTAAAATATATTTTAAAAATTAAAAATAGTTTTATATAATTAAAATGATGCCGTTACATATATATATATGTCTTAATCAGGACAGGAGTGTCAATGGACCGGTTTTGGATTGGACTTCATCCAAACCAAAATCAATTTGGATGGATTGGATAGAGCAACGAGACATACTGAATTGGACCAGCCTAGACTTAGTGGTCTAAAGTATTTATTGGATTGGGTTGGACCTGGACCATACTTAATGAATTTATATTGGATTGGGTTGGACTGACCCAATATCTGATCCATTGATAGAAGATAGGAATATAGGTGTGTCAATGGACCACGTTTGGGTTAGAATTAATCTAAATTAAAACAAATTGGACAGTCCAGACATTGAATTGTACCGGTCCAAAATATTCATTGAATTGGATTGAACCTGGTCCATTTGTAATGGAATCACATTGGACTGGATCAGATTAGACCAAATCCAGTCCAATTGACACACCTATTCTTAATCCCATTAATCCAACCCTAGCCTCTTGCAGTTTGCCTCCTCCAAATAGATGCTAGTTAAGTGTTAAACCAATTTAGGATCTGTTTGGTTTGCACAAACAGGAATTTGGAATTGGAATCAAAGTGGCTCACTCTGATTCCAACTGTTTAGTTGAGCATAATAGGATTCTGGTTCTCATTCTTAGGCCCTATTTGCTTTTTGGGAAGTTACTTTTATGAGTAAATGCACTTACCCAGGTAAGTGTTACGTAGGAAATACTTGCTCCAGTAAATGTATTTATTAACCATGTTCTTTTATTTCCTAAGTAAATAAAACAATAACCATTTYAGCCATAAAAGTCATTATTAAAAGGGACAATCTTGTCCCATCCAAGTATTTGCAACTTTTCCCGCAAGTGAAAAAGTTACTTACCCACCTAGGAAATGGGTGTCACTTACCTAGGTAAGTGATACCTTGGGAAAATAAATTTTCCATGGATCGCACATAAATCTGAAAAAAGAATATGGGTATTTCAGTCAATGGGAAACAAAATCCCTTGACCAACTTTCCCCCCACTCAAAATCCAAAAAACTAATCCTTAGTAGAATGACATTCCCCCATTTGTGGGGATGGCCATTCCAACCTTCCCCCATGAGAATGAGAATCACATTTCATTCAGTCAAGAAAAAGGACAAGTGACTTAAAAACCCCAATCCATATTTTTCTTTACTCAATGCCAACCCTCCCTAGAAGTTGTATATATCTTATGGAATCTGATTTTGATTGCAAACCAAATAGATGATTTTTGGGGGTGTTCTTTTTTTGGATTTTGAGAGGGGGAAAGTTGGTCAATGGGATTTTGGTTCCCATTGACCAAGAATCCCATGTTCATTTTTCAAATTAATGTGAGGACCAGGGAAAGTTTATTTTCCTGGGTATCACTTACCTGGATAAATGATACCCGTCTCCTAGGTGGGTAAATAAGTTTCCCACCTAAGAGGAAAATTGCTAACACTTGAATGGAACAAAAATGCCTCTTTTAATAATGAATTTTTATGACTAAAATTGTCATTACCTTATTTACCTGAGAAATAAAAGAACATGGGTAAGTAACTTACCAAAAAATGAACTAGGCCTTTGTCTTTCCTCTTAAGTAAGTCTTTTTTCTCAAACATATGTGGGCTCTATGCCCTTTAAGCCCAATGCGAGCTTTTAATTAAAAAAAAAAAAGAGTATTCAGATCCACATTGGGGAACCTATTTCTATCTGGGATCATAGATTGGGATGAGGATGGGGACTCGGAGAGTATAGTCCCATCCCATTTCCATTCCTATCTATCAGCACTTAGGGCTGTCAAGGGGTAAAAGTCTAGGTTGGGTCAAGGTAGACCCAGTCCCTAACCCAATAAGAAAAGATGCAAGCTTGGTCCCAACCTCCCTATAGGGTATGACAAACTGGATAAAGAGGCTACAAAATGAGCATGTATTACTCCTCACGTTGTGTGTAGCCTGTTATGTAACCAATCATAAATGAACATGCTAATACATTAGGGCTGTAAGTCGGGCCGGGTTAGGTCAGGTTGAGGCCAACTCTAGCCCAACCTTAAGTTCTAAACCCCCAACCCTAGCCCTAACCCAATCTGACCTTCAACCCGACTTACCCAACCCTAACCCTAACCCTAACTAAATTCCTTCAACCCTAACCCAACCCAACCTTCTTCCCACCCCTTAAAACCTCATAGAATTTCTCGATTTTAAATCTTAACTCAACTTTCACTGCATATATTAATCCTATGTTCCATTAGTATTTGTTTGTTGACTTTTTTTTGTTCTTTTGGTACAAATTTCAGAAAAACAAGTGTTAGAAATGAATATAGTTTATTATGAGTTATGACTTATTATAATGTTATTAAGGTTTTAGTCTTTCCGATTAGGACTGAGTGAAGTGATTATCTTAAAAGAAATACATGATACTATGTGATGGGGGCTATACAAATATCATGCATCTAAGCAAATCAATGTATGTTATATATTACATACAACATATATTTATATATGTCATGTACTATAGAGTCGGGTTCGGGTTGCCTAAGGGGTCAAGCCTAACCCAACCCGAAGTGAAGTCGGGTTCATGAATTTCAACCCTAACCCTAACTCGAGCATCAACCCAACCCAACTTTTCGGGTTGGGTTCGGACCAACCCGACCCAAGTTGCAGCCTTATAGTACACGTATGTGGGTTTTGTATGCATGGAATCCTGGTGTTTTCATTCATGATTGACTAGATAGCCCGTTACACACARCCAAGTTTTTAAAACCGAACAAAACAATGAAACCAGTCAGGGGTCCGGTTCCTGGATCGAATAGTCCGACCATTCGAACCGAACAAACAACCCATTCTGATAAAAAAATAAAATAAATAAAAAACAGCCAAAGCGTTGAACGGTTTGAACAATTCTACCGCCTAAGTCAACGATTTGCTGACCAAATCAATGGTTTTTGACGAAATAACAATTCTAAGGTAAAATGGAACCGATCACCTAACCTAACTGATTCCTAGTTTTTCTAGTTTGACCATCCGGTCCAGTCTAGTTTTGAAAACCATGCACATAGCTTGGCATGCAGCATATTCTGGGTGCTACACAATACGTAAGGGAAAGATCATCCCCTAATAGCTCGGCTTCTATCAAGGCAAGAGCAGCCCCTTACAACCATGCATTGGGAATATCTCCCATAAAATAAATCACATAAGTGCGGAGATACTCCCAACGCAAGGCTGTAAAGGCTGTTGGAAGGCTTTGCCCTGACCGAAGTCAGACTCCCTCCAATAGCCATAACCCCACTAACCTGGTGATAGCAGGATTTGATCCCAAATCTCCTTATAACCAGCAAGAGAACTTGCCAACCGAGTCAATTACTCAAGTGAGGAAATGGAATCTACTCGTTCACATTTCACGTGTGAATATTTTGTGCGTGCGAGTATGAATTTATTACAATAAACCATGTCTGTTTAACTGTCTTGTTCTAATAAATAATTGTTTGGTGTTAATTATGTCAGAACAAGTACAACCAATTATCGGGCCCTATCAATAATCCCACTCAAAATGTGTAGACCTTATGTATTATGGTTGGTAGGGTAATTTAGTTTCACCCTGATAATTTGCAGCTATATCAGCAATTTTTTTTGGCAATAATGAAGCTTAAAATATATTAACAGAAATTTACATAGATATATATTTGATCATGTTTAGAGATACGTGCATCTTTAATTTACAAGAAAAGAAGCTAGCGCCTCTGAGTTTAAGTTTCTTGATATGTAGGTAAAATTCAAAAATCGGAACTTGGCAACTTTTATCAAACAAAACACCAGAGAAAAAAAAAAGAAAATATTATTAATAATTAAGATTTTTATAACCGACCCAGAGAATGAAGTTTTCGAGTCAAATGGTCCGACCGTTCGAATTGAACTGTCGGCCCATTCTGACAAAAAAAATTAAAAAACAGTTCAAACAGTTTAAACGCCCGGATCAGCGATTTACTGACAAAATCAATGTTTTATTTTGCCAAAATCAGGTTTTGGTGAAAAACGGCCCAGTTTTCCGGTCCAATCGTCCGGTTTTGAAAACCATATTAATAATTGATATTAATATTTTCTTAAGTAATAAAAATACTTAATTCAGGCAATGTTGACCACTAAAATCAGGCAATTAATGCTTGAAGAGTTGAATCGGATAAGAGAGAGATAGAGATTATCTCTCTCATATATCTGATCCTTCTATCTTGCTCTAATTTTTTGGAGGTTTTCATGGGGCAACCATTTCGTAAAGGCAGAAACCAATCCCAAGTTTCCAGAGACCTTATTTTGTATGGATTAGACAGACCAATAATATATATTAAATTGGATCATATCAGATTTATTGGTCCAAAAAGTATTTAGTGGATTGGATTGGACTTGGTCCATCTGTAATGGATTTATATTGGACCGGGTCAAATTGAATCAGTATCTGGTTTATTAAAAAAATATAATAATACAAGCACCAGTGGACTAGGTTTGGGTTGGAATCAATCTAAATTAAAATCAATTTGAACAGATTGGACAGTCCAAAAATTGAATTGGACTTAGTCCAAATAGTCCAAAGTATTCATGGGATTGGATTGGACCTGGTCTATTTGTAATGGACTCATATTGGACTGGATTGGGTCCAATTGACACCCCCACTTAGAGTTCACATCAGCACCCCACAAGGGGTGCCCCACAATGCCCTGCAGCACACCCCGGCCTTGTATTCGGAACATTTCCCGATTATAAGCACGGGAGATGATGAAACATCATCGAGAGATGTTCTCAATACAATGTCGAAATGTGTTATGGGGCATTGTGGGACACCTGATGTGAACTCCCCCTACTTACCCACTAACCCATGTAAAGGCAGAAATCAATCCCAAGTTTCCCGTTACAACCAGCCAAAAGACCTCTTACCAACTAAGTCAGTTGGCACCTCCACCCTATGTCAAAATAATACATTATACCATTATTTATTAAAACTATAATTCTTTTTTTAATTTCTATCATTATGCTTTCTCTTGAGATAAAAAGATACATATAAACTTCCTCTTGTTTAATCTCTCAAACTCTTCTTAGTGGATAGCTTGGCATTTTCAATCAAATAGTTTTCTACAAAATAAAAAAAAAAATAGAGAGAGACGTAAAGAGAGAGTGTAGGTTATGAGGGTTTTATTACTATTAAAGAAAAGTTGGTGATGTAAGATCAAGCATCACTTTGATTTTCAAACATTAGGTAGGTTGAATGTAAATTTATCTATATTATAAAACATTCTATAGGCAAAAATAATCTATTTTATTTCATAGAAAAATACATATTCATGTTAGGCTGTGTTTGTTTGAGGTGTAAAAACAAATTTACACTGAATGTAAAATAAGAAATGGTAACCGGTCGTTGGCCCCATTTACACTCGTCATGTTTGGAAGTAATTTAAACGTTTGACACTTTCACTGCCTACCCCTGCCTACCCTGGTCACTGCCTCCCTACATCTCTCCTGTAACGCCTCCATTGATTCATGCACAGTTCACTGGAGCGAACATCTCTCTCCATCTCTCTCTCCAATGGAAGGAAAAGCAAAAACCACTGGCCCTGGTTTTAGGGACTCTTCCCAAACCGCCCACCCACAGGCCCGATCTCTCCTGGAGCGAATCTGAAACTTCATTCCTCTCTGAAACCGTTGAAACCAATCCTCAGACCACTCTCACTGTACGATTAGAACACAGGGATGTTTTGCCCTTCAATGTCACTCCAGAAGCACTCTTCCATCTCAGGTTGGAGAGAGATGCCGCCAGGGTTGAGTCCTTGTCCACCATTGCAGCTGGTGCACCGCCCGTGACTAGTAGAAACGCCACTCGGTCGCACGGGAACAACTTCATATGTTTGATAATGGCGTTTCCACCATCTCAGAACTGATTCACGACGACGATGGTGTTATTGGGTCATGAGGTGATTTCGGTGATTTCACCTCATGACCTCAACATATATAACCGGTGAAGGAGAGAGAAGACAATAAAAGTTAGAGAGAGAGAAGGAAAGAAAAAGAAACTTGATCTGAGCTGATTCACGATGACGATAATGGCGATTTCTCATGAGTTTCTTTTGATAATCAGTGTCTTCGTCACGGTTGTGATGATCTCGCCAACGATCCTTTGTGCTCTGAGATGGTGGAAACGCCGGTGGAACTCGGTTTACCATTGCAACGTTGATAAGAGGTGTGAGCTCTGATTCGTTGTCATTTGGTACCTACCTGGGTGAAGGAGGTGTTGGAAAATGGGGTCATTGTAACTTTGGAGGAGAAGCTTTGAGGCGCGTCTGAAGACACTATCTTTAGAACGTTATTTGCCCCCACTCAGTTTCACCGAGTTTGCTGTTGGGTTACAAGCAAATCCGTTCATAGGATACAACATAGCCTTGAGCGAGAATCTGCAACCAGCAAAGTTGAAGAATCTCCAAAGAAACCTTCTATGAGACTGTAGTAGACGGGACTGAGAAAGAGAGAGGAAGTGGATTTAGAAAAATGTGTGTTTTTGAAGTCTGATTCATTCTCCTTAAATAGTTTATGAAGAGGTATGAAAAAAAGGTGGGTGCTGGTTCAGAGAAGGCACCTTGAATTAATGACTGTTAACTTTGAATTATGCCTCTTGATTACATCCGATCGAATCGTGACCGTTTATCTCATCAACAGTGATCAACGGTCAGTATCGCACCAAAACCAAAGCCACCCTTCGCGAGCGAGCAAAGTGTGACTCTAAAGCACCTCATTGCGCCGCACACATGCGCGCGTTGTGCGGTATCAAACCCCCATACTCTCCTCTACTATTTCTAAGGAGTGTAAATCAGCTCCTATTAAAAAACTTAAAACAAAACTTATAATTTTCTAATGTGGGACAAGTTCAAAACTGAGTTTTGTAAAAGAAAAGATAATTTTTCAATCAAGTGTGTATGTTCAATTTCTCATATAATTGACAAATCAAACCCATTTAATTTAATCTCTTATGAGATTAAAAACCAACGGGAGGTACAGATCTGCAACACCGATTCTTACGCCGGTGAAGAAGCTTGCGGCATGAAGGCTGAGCAGAGCACCCAGGTTGAAAACTGATCAGAGAAGGGGGGAAATTGAAGACTGATGGTAGGTACGAATAGACAAGAGTGAAACCGGGAGGAAGAAGAAGAACAAGGAGAGAGAAGGAGAATAAGGAGAAGAAGAGAGAAGAGAGGAGAAGATAGAGATAGAGATAGAGAGAGAGAGAAGAAGAAGAAGAAGAAGAAGAAGAAGAAGAAGAAGAAGAAGAAGAAGAATAGAGAAGGAGATGAGAGAGAGAGAGAGTGGGCGATTATCAATGTAAATTTAAATTAAAATGTAATTTTACACCGATTTTCAGTGTAAAATTACATGTTTACCAAACGTCAATAAAATCAAATCAGGGTGTAAAGTTTACCCGTTCAATTTTCCACCCCAAACAAACGTAGCCTTGGTAAAAATAGCAAGAATTTCTTGAATCACATTTTTAGCATCATTGATTATGGCCAATCATTTTTCTTTTAAATAAAGGGAAACCTATGATACTAGAAAGACATGGTACCCGAAGAATTTTGATCAATCAAAGCACCCGGTGAATTATAATTAATAGCATAGATCGATCACCTTTTTTATGATACATTGATTGGTCGTAAGTTTTTTCAGTATCATAGTTGAATCATTAAATAAATGGTGCACAAATCCTTAAAAGAAGAAAAATTGTGAGATTTGGCTAGGCCTAATAATAATACTTGAAAATTTGAGGTCTGATTTCACATCCAATCCAATTATCTTAGATTTGGATGATGTATTTATGTAATCAGATCGGAATTAGATTTTACTCCGTCCTTTTCAATTAAAATTCAAATCCAATTATATAATAATATTTATTGATTTTAATATATATATTTTATATAATTATATTTATATTTATATTTATATTTATAAAATACATATTTTATACATTATATTATATACAAATTTATACATAAAAAATTCAGTATATTATATTTACATCAACTTATCTATATATAAAAGTTGAAAAATAATTAACTTTTTCACGTTTTTTTACATTTTAAAAGATTAAAGAGAAATCGAATTAAATCCAAATCCGATCAAGTCCGCTCATATTTGAATTTGAATCCGATTTCAAATCCAATCAGATTCGGATGTAAACTTTCATTAATCAGATCGGATTTGGATGTTGCTGATCCGATCAGAGTCCGATCCGATTAAAGTCCTAGTTTTGTCACGCGCTATTTTATTTTGGGGAAGGCCGGAAGGGGTCTCTGCAACATGATCCAATTTTTATTTATTTATTCTTTTATGCCAACCCAGTCTTTATTGGATTTAGCTAGAAAAGTAGATTGCTTTCCTTTTCAATTGTAAACAAATCTCCACCTTCTCTGTGTGAGGTGTATACCATTTCCAGGCGGCATTGTGATTGGCACATGTTCCTTCAACAACTCAGGTCCTGTTTCCAGAACTCCTCATTAATAAGAAGACCATCCCTGATGACGTTTCCGAAGCTCCAGTCTTAATAAATTGTTGGGAGTTTGGAAATGAACTCCCCACCCCATCTCCACTTGGCTTGTTGTCCTTGTCATTGAAGACTTTCCACATCGATGTAAATGAAGACCTTGGATGGCACAATTTCACAAACAGTTTATACGCAAACAGTTGAGTGTGTAGAAGAAGAAGTCCATGTCAAATCAAATGCAACAATTCAATAGATATGAGAAGTAAAACACTCACTCACTCGGCGTCTCGGTGTGAGGGGCAAAATTAGAATTTCAAATAAGATTTCTTTTCTACTTGATGATCTAATCTAGATGTGATGGCGACATAAGTGGCCTTTTAGGTGTAAGGGGTCCCTCACATGAGGAGGCGCTTTTAAGAGTTGGATTGGTATCAGGTGGGGTGGTGTCAGATGGGATTATTTCTAGTACAGGATGGTTATGTGTAATAAATGGATTCTAATCAGACGATAAATACGCTTCCCCCTCGTGAACGGTACTTTCATTGGATCACAAAAAAAAAGTTAGCCTACAAAATAATAGAGTCTCTGTGGTCTGGTCTGTATTAAAGTTGTAAAATATGCCTCGGAGTTAGTTTTTCCATTTACAATCAGACCATCAAGGACAGCCGACAACAGCCCTTAGCGTGGTCCCGAGACCACATTAAAGCATCTTCTTTTCCTTCTTTTTCTCTTCCCCTCTCTGTTAATATGCTGAATTTGAAAATGCTGTCAGACCCGGCAGACTTAAAATCAAAAAAGCTCAACGGGACACTGATTTTACCAGTTAAACCAGCTATGGGGTTTACTGCTTCATTGGACCATTGGTTCAACAATCCGATCCAACCTGATTTTGACCCAAAATAACCAACAACTTGTGTTCGGCATGTGCTTTGGCTCAACCCAAACCCGACCCAAATACACTCTAAGTCTCTAACCTGACCCAACCCGTCCCACGAACGCCCCCTTATACTCAAGTGAAGGCTATGTGCCTGTTTGGGAGGGCTTTCAGACAGGGGCTTCTGACATTGTATGAGCCATGAAGCTTTGAAGGTCTTGAGGTCTCGTTTGGTAAAATCCAAAAGCCCAAAAAATAGGTTATAGGTTTACACAAGTCAAAAAATTAACTTCCTGGTGAAACTATGGTACATAGCTTCTTAGAAACAGCTCAGTTAGAACTAGGGGTGACCATCAAAAACCAAAAAAACAAAACTAAACCTATGAGATCGAATCCGGTATACATACATATATATATATATATACATATATTATATATATTTATATTATCTATGTATTATAGATTAATATATATGCATTCTATATATATGTATATAATATATAATATATTTTTATCATTTAAAATCTAATACTTTATATGTATTTCTAGATTTTTTATTATACATTTATTTATAGTATACATTATAAATATAACAAACCAAAAAAATGACAAACCGAACTGAGGTTAACCGGACCAGCCAACCAGTTAACTGATTGGCTTTGATTCGATTATGGTTACCAGTTTTCTAAAACCATAATACCGGTTTGGTTTGAAAAATCGAACCACGACCTCTAGTTAGAACAGATCAATCACCACACATAAGCCCTCCCAAAAAGTATCTATATTTTCAAATGTTTCAATGCTACTATATCAATAGAATGGTTTTGGCATGGATGTTACACTCAACTTGAACCAGACGAAGAACCCTGTTTAGGCTAACCCAATCAAATCGGGTCAAGACAGGCTTACTTATCACTTAAACCCAACCCCACTTATGTCCTTACTCACGAGTGTACTCTCATATCAGGGCTTGTGATTTGATAAGGGGGCCCCCGTCTATGAGTAGCGAAGTGTTTGATTAGAAAGCAATTGCTTTGAAAACACTAGTTTACAAGAAGAGAGCCTCATCATGCGAGGGTCCCTTTTATTGAATAAAATCCCTTTAAAAAAATTATAACTTTTTTTCTTTTCTTTTATGCACCAATAAAAGATAGAGCCAGTGTCTTATTTCAGTTTCAACAAAGGAAACATACAAAGTGGAGGCCCACGGTTTGTGGAGAAAAAGGAAAAAAGAATAGGACCAGAGGACCCTAATCTGGATTTGGAAACCCATCAACCCAACCGATTACATGGGCCCCAAATAAAAATTGCAAACACCGACAGTTTGTGAAATGAACTCGCTAGGACAAGAAAGTTACAGAACTATTTAAACAACAAAAGAATCTTATACGTGGAAGCGTAGCTTGTGGCCCAATAGGAATCTAGGGCAAATCCAATCTCCAAAAATCACTTGCCAAGTGGCCTGTTTAAGTTCTCTGTCATGGGCCCTTTTTTTAAGTAAAAAAATTTGAAGCATTCAGCTGTTACCATCACTAAGGTCCAAGAAAAGTAAGCACAGAGCCAATCTAGTGGGCCCCTTGTTCCATCAATTGAATATATATATATATATATATATAATTTAGCAAGAGGATGTGGGGCCTAGTTTTGACCATCGGATAGTGAAGCATTAACTCAGGTGGGGTCTACTTAAAATCAAAATCTAATGCACAATAGTGCTCCATATACCCGGTCAACCCTCAATTTGGAATCTGTTATCCTCATCTGGGCCCCTCCCCAGTCAGAATGAGACACAAGATGAGTTATGAGTCAATGAGACACAGTTGCCTTTTAATAGTCATTGTTAAGCTAATACAAATTAAGTTAATGAGTCCAATGCTTTATTTTAAATTTAACGCCTTAATTATTCATTGACTTTGAGGTCGTCTCAATTTCCAAGCATCAGGTGGGGTCACCAACGTGGATGAATAATAACCATCCGATCAGGATCTTTTGTCTAATACGGAAGGTTTGTATATGTGTATCAGTGTATGCTGTCTAAATCAGCTATAAATTGAGAAAGCGAAAGGTTCCAATCTCAAGGGTGATGGGTAGGGCCTACCACGTAGGGCTTTACTCCGTGAGTCCTTTTGGCAAGTACAATAATGACCGTGATGTGCTGCAATTACGAGAAAAGGAAAGGACAGAACTGTCATTAAAGAAAAAAATAGAAAAGAAAAACCGGAGCTTCCCGAAGCCCCAAAAGGAAGAAGACCCAGAAAAGGGAATCCCATCCCCTGTTTCCTGGCTTGTGTAAAATAAACAGCGACGTGGCGACTCTGCATCTCAGGTTCTTTCAAAAATCTCACACGTGCTACCTGTCATACTCACGTGCCGACAAATCTCCAACTGGCACGTTCACGCTTCCCTACTGAACTTAACCTCCAGCTGGCTGTTGCCAGCATTAGTCTGCGTCCTGTCCTCACACCCAATCTGACCGTACGCTTTTATTCCTCTTTAATAGAAAATAGGAAAAATGAAGACAACGATGTCAGGGACGTGACTTCGCTTATCGAAAGCCCTTGATAACTAGACGTGCGTATCAACTCTGACTCGACAGCTACCCCGCACTACATTAGAAAATGACGTGTTGATTGGCCGATTAAGATATATTGCAGTTAAAAAGAAATTTATTTTTAAATTAAAAAAATAAAGGAGTTAATGTGTACGAGGTAGGATGACGTGGCCCTTGGGAATCAAATTGTTGGAAAATGACCTAAACGCCCCTAATCACATTTTTAAAAGACGAGACGCCATTGTCCTCTTACACACGATATGACTTTTCTACCCTCCGGCACTTACCTACTAATCAATCCTATCAATTGATAATTTTATTAAGTGAAAATTCCTTTTTCTTTTCTGTAAAATGGGCATATCTTACCTTAAAATATCAAACAAGACATTATTATTAATAAAATTAATATAATACGTGATTTTATTTTAAAATAATTACACTTTTATTAATAAATGTAAAATCCTTATTGGAGTTTTCTCTTTTTTTTTTTCTAGTGAAAAAAAATCACCATTGTTAAAAAAAAGGCTTTAGGAATTAAGGGGGACCATATGATTGGTAGGTTGAGAAGCACTGCCATTTACATCAATATCTTATAATATCAAAAGTGGCCATCGCTTTCATTAATGTAGTTGTTCATATGGAAAACATTTTTTGAGTTTATGATTCATTTTTTCCTACTTTCTTATAAAAGAGCCGTGTTGCATATATTTGTGATGATTGTTTTCTATAAATATGTGATTTTTTGGTGAAATAAGGATGAAGGTTGGAGTGAATCTTATAAGATATCTTTCTTGAATAATTGATTCGAATTAGTTGATATACTTAGAAAGGTAAGGCTTTCACAATTTTGTGTAACAATGACAGTTCGTGAAACTTATATTAAATTTTATTTAATTTGTAAGAAATTGTGGTCCAAATATCAAATGGGTAAAGCAATATTAGTTATAGAGAAAGGAGAAGGGCAGAATGGGGATGAAACGAAAGACAAAATGGGGAAAGGGGCAATTGGATAATTTTGATGGTGAATTATAACTGAAGTGGGTTGGTTTGGAAATTTTCAAAAAAAAAAAAAAAAAGAAAAAGCTGAAATGATGAAGCAACCTAATCGCGGTTTTTTTTGCTTTAAAAGCCTAAAGAGAGAGAGAGAGAGAGAGAGAGAGAGAAGCGACTATATCGTAGGGTTATTTAATGAACACGAAAATAGAGAGGGAAAACCGAACACGGCGGCCTACAGGGATAGAGTGAGAAAAAGATACAAAAACCAGAGCGAGAGCGAGACAGTTGTTGCAGAGGTTGCAGAGACGAGATAAAGAAGAAGAAGAAGCAAAAGGAAGCAACTGCTTAAAACCCTAACCCTAGAAATGGTTCTTGCTTGCTTCTTTACTACTTGAACACGAGTAAGGTCCCGGTCTCGCCTTATTTATTTATTTATTTTTGGTTTTTTTAGATAAAGATGTTTGCATTTTGTACTCGTCAGATCAGTTGAAACTTGAAGAGATACTTGCTTCTGTGAACGTAGATTTTTGTATTTTTATTTTCTGGAAAATGTTTGCTATTTATTTTTTGGATTTTTTTTGTTGATTGGATCGTTAAGTGTGAGTTTGTACTTTGAAAATTAGGGTTTCACTGAGGCTTTTCGTCAACGAGGAGGAGAAGAGGAAGTTTTTTGAAGGCGACAACCACGAAGAGGTGTAGAGGAGGTTTTACTAGCTTCTCCATTCTGTTGTGTGTTGTTTGACTCAGATCTCTGTGTTTTCTGTTCGAGAAATGGTAAAAGGAAACCTTTTTTTTTCGAAGGTGAAGTGACGGAACGCTATAGTTAGCTTGTGCCTCTTTTGTCAGAAGTGAGGTTTAGGGTTTTGTGTTGTTTCGGTTGAGATCTTATTGTTTTGTACTAGTAGAAAGGTTCTGATGAAATTGTTGTAGCAAAAGCGAAGAGCATTCTCCTTGTTGTTTAAGTTAGTTGTTGTTGAGGTAGTAGATAGAGGAAGAGGAAAGTTTTGGAAGACTGAGAGAGGATTTGGTAGCCGATTCTTGTCGTGGTGTTACCTAGGCCTGTTGTCACCAGTCTTCATTCATAGTTTGATATCAGATCTTTGCGCTGGAGCGATTAGGGATACCGGGAACCATGTCTTCCTTGAGCAGGGAACTGGTATTTTTAATCTTACAGTTCTTGGACGAGGAAAAGTTCAAGGAAACAGTCCACAAGTAAGTCTATCTTTTGCCCCTTGTGGATGCTTTTTATTTAAGTAGAAATAATGAGTTCAACATCCTTAGCAAAATTAAAATTCTATTATAGTTAATTTAATGGTCTCCGTTTTCTCATTTTTGTGTATTTACCTAGGTTGGAACAAGAGTCTGGTTTTTTCTTCAATATGAAACACTTCGAGGATCAAGTTCAGGCGGGTGAATGGGATGAAGTTGAAAAATATTTATGTGGGTTTACAAAGGTTGAAGATAATCGGTACTCAATGAAAATTTTCTTTGAGATAAGGAAACAGAAGTATTTGGAAGCTCTTGATCGGTTGGTCTTTGCTTTTGTCATTTGAAAGCACTTTCAAAGAAACCTAGTTAGGTTTAGAACAAGTATTTAATTCTTACGTGTTTCCTTACCCAGGCATGATCGTGCAAAAGCAGTTGAAATTCTTGTAAAGGATCTTAAAGTTTTTGCTTCTTTCAATGAAGAACTGTTCAAGGAAATTACCCAGCTTCTCACTCTTGAGAACTTTAGGTACTCATTGCTGATGCCAGTTGTGAATTCTGTGGCCATGGTTGCCCTTCAAAACAAAAAATCTGTGCACTTTGACGTGTGAATCTAATGCATTTTTCTTGGTGCTGTATTTATGTTATCAGACAGAATGAACAGCTTTCCAAATATGGTGATACCAAATCAGCTCGGAATATCATGCTTATGGAACTTAAAAAGCTTATAGAAGCAAATCCTTTATTCAGGGACAAGCTCACATTCCCACCCTTCAAAGCTTCACGATTGAGAACCCTGATTAACCAGAGGTAATATATATGCATTCTTAACTTGCCCTAGTTGTGTTTTCCCAGATTCTGTTATTTATTATGTTCTTTCAAGTTTGAATTATTTTCTCCATTTAATTTAATTTCACCTGACTAATACTGTCTTGGTCATAAATGGTCCATTTGGTTGTCGAGAAACATTGGGATGAGATGAGAAAGGGATTTTTTTCTCATTTTTGGCACACCGTGTTTGTTTGCTGAGAGCCATTATCCTATATAATATGCTTTCCAGTGTTTGGTTGATTAGAAAATTTTGCAGGATGCCTGGTTTCATTCCATTTTGATAAATCCATGCATTCTCCAACTCCACAACACAACCCTTATTTATGAGGTGACATGGCATAGTAACAATTGAATTTTGCCACGTGACATGTTGATATTAAAAAATCATGAGCATTGGAACTATTGAATTTTCCATGTTGCATCTTCCACTAGTTCAAGTTGATGGGCATGGTATTTGTCTAGGTAAGATTTTAGAACTCTTTTAAAGTGTGAAATTTCTGTATTCTGAATCAAATCTTTTAGCTTGGGGTTTCATTCATTAACATATACCATATCTACCAAACTTTTTTTGGGAATATTTCCTATCTATAAAGCACTCGACTTATTTCAGTAGAAAGGGGGAAACTAACTTGTAAAGTGTTTCCTGTATAGAGTGAAAGATGTTTCACAGAGATGTCTCTGCAATATATATGTTTAGTGATCAACATTTTTTTCTATTAGTAAAAGAAGAATGCCAAGAAAAAATTAACAAATAATAATATATTTATAAATCAGTACTTCAGCAAAGATCGAAAGGTAGGAGCATGTAGGAAGGGTTTGTCACCTTCAAAGTTGCAGAGGATACAAGGGAGAAGCAAGATCTGAAGTTGTTCTCACTGCTTCCGATCTTCACCCCAACGAGAAAAACATATAAAAATAAAAAAAGTAAAAAGAATAATCAGGACCTGTTTTAACACATTTGAGGGAAGAGAAACATATCTCATGGGAAAAACAGATCTGAGGGAAGAAAACTCTTGCCTTGACGCGTTTTAACAGGAAGGTTTGAACCCAGAAAAAGGCATTAGCACATTGACGCGTTTTAATGGGAATGTTTGAACCCAGAAAAAAGACATAAACATGTTAGATCTACAAGAACAAGTGTTGATCTGTAAAACATCTACCTCTATACCGCCGGAAGAAATAGCTTTTAGCCGACAAACGACCATGTCTTCCCAACGGCATGAGGAGATCGATGATGCCAAAAACGTGAATAAGATAATCGCCTTTACTCGGTGGTCATGGATCTGGTCTTATCTTGGCCGGATGTCATCGGGAATGTTGTCAGAGACTTGACGTTGTAGACTCAGGTAGACAATGAGAGGACGGCTGTGGAGCTTCAGTCGAAAGTCTCGATATTTTTTTCTCATAATTTTCTCTTCTCACTGGGGTCGCATCATTTCAGTGTGACCCCGCATCCTTGGTTTTGAGAATCAACATCCCACAGTTTCCCATCCCATCCCATCCCAGCGGACAAACACACGAAAATGGGAATCTAATGGGAATATTCCCATTTCCCCATCCCAATCGCAGCAACCAAACATACCAAAAAGGAAACACAGAAGTTGATCACATTATCTGATTGTAATGCTTAAGGATCCCATCTATTGTGTTAATATTTATCTGAGATCTGCTGTATTTTAGATGTTTTCTCTGATTGTAATTTATTTTTCCTGGAATTTCCAGTTTGAATTGGCAGCATCAGCTATGCAAGAATCCACGACCAAACCCTGATATCAAGACACTTTTCACTGATCATACCTGTGCCCCTAATAATGGGGCTCGTGCTCCACCCCCCACCAATAGCCCCCTTGTTGGACCGATTCCTAAAGCTGGGGCTTTTCCTCCTATTGGTGCACATAGTGTAAGTACATTGCAGCTGACAATCTGCATGACCATAGTTGTTGATATCTTAAAAACTGTTTATTTACATCATTCGTTTTTGCTGGCAGCCTTTTCAGCCAGTTGTTTCGCCTTCTGCCAGTGCTATTGCAGGGTGGATGTCAAGCCCCAATCCTTCTTTACCTCATGCTGCTGTGGCAGCAGCCCCTCCTAGTCTTGTGCAGCCTCCTAATGCAGGTGGTGCATATTCTCTCATGTTTTAATTTTGACAAGTACTGATTCTAGATATATGTTCAGTTGAGTAATGGAGCCTGCCAAGTTGATAATTGCATTTTGTATTGTCTGCAGCTGCTTTCTTGAAGCACCCGAGGACTCCTACGAGTGCTCCAGGCATGGATTATCAGTCAGCTGATTCAGAGCATTTGATGAAGCGAATTCGAACTGGACAATCTGATGAGGTATGAAGGGATAAAAAAGCATGTTCTCTAGATTTATAATCATGTCCTTTGGCACAATRCTCAATATGTTACCCCTCCCCTGCATTCTCACATGACTACATCCACTCAATATGCTCTTTTAGGTTTCATTTTCTGGTGCTACACATCCTCCTAATATCTATTCCCAAGATGACCTTCCTAGAACTGTTGTACGGACACTTGGCCAAGGATCCAATGTGATGAGCATGGACTTCCATCCACAGCAACAGACAATTCTTCTTGGTTGGTGCCTTGCTGAATATTTTTCATTTGTTAGTTAAATTCTGCTATTGGCATTTGTAGAATATCTTTCAGGCCACAACTTTAATGGTCTTAAATTGCTAATCTTTGCTTTTCTTTTTTCCTTTGGTTTACTTAGTGGGTACAAATATTGGTGAAATTTCAATTTGGGAAGTTGGGTCTCGAGAACGGTTAGCACATAAAACCTTTAAGGTTTGGGATATCTCAGCTTGTTCAATGCCCTTGCAGGTATTATTCATTTGTTTGTGGAATCTAAATGGGCCAGAACTCTTATTATATTCTATTCAAAGTTTTGAGTTTGCATGTATGATTCATTTCCTTTCTTACATCCCATTAGTTAATTACACTTATTTTTTCCAAAAAATGTTCATAATATATTTCCAGACAGCATTGATGAAAGATGCTACAATATCTGTGAACCGATGCATTTGGGGCCCTGATGGATCCATACTTGGTATGACTAAGTTTTTTCTTTAGTATTATCTTTAGTTCTTTATCATTCACTGGACCTTTTTCTTGTGTCTGATCATTTTTTTTATTCCTCATCTTTGTATGTTTTGAAACATTCTGTTTTAGGTGTTGCATTTTCAAAGCATATTGTTCAAATATATATGTACAACCCAACTGGAGAATTGAGACAACACTTAGAGGTAGCTTTGCATCATAGTTTTTTTGTTCATTGTTTAATATTATATATTGCTAAATGCCCATTCTGTATTGTAGATTGATGCTCATATTGGTGGTGTTAATGATATTGCCTTTGCTCATCCCAATAAGCAACTATGTATTGTCACTTGTGGTGATGACAAGACAATTAAGGTATCAACCTTGATGCACATATTTAGTTTTGTATAAAAATGGTGATTTGTTATTTTTTTCTAACAGAACATATGTAACAGGTATGGGATGCTGTAGCTGGGCGCAGGCAGTATATATTTGAAGGCCATGAAGCACCTGTGTATTCTGTTTGTCCTCACTATAAAGAGAATATACAGGTAATTGTTTTTGTCCCTAGAGGAAATATCTAATTGGTGTAACCGTGTAAGACATTATCATCTTAAAGCAGTGGGTGTTTATTGCTTAAAGAGTTAAGCTTTTCCATCACTGCTGATTTTCAAAATCTCATAACTTGGTTTTGCATACAGTTTATTTTCTCTACTGCAATTGATGGGAAAATTAAAGCATGGCTCTATGATTGCTTGGGATCTAGAGTGGACTATGATGCTCCTGGACTTTGGTGCACTACGATGGCATATAGTGCAGATGGAACAAGGTGAAATTTACTCATCTTGAAACTGAGTGGCTCTATAATTGCTTGGGATCTAGAGTGAACTATTCTTTTTGCATTGTTATTTTTCTCTACAGAAACACTCCCTTTCCTTTTTCTTACTCCCTTTCCTTTGTATTCTTTTGGACTGACAATGAAAGAATGACAACAAAAGGGCCTGTTCCATTGTCTTAAATGTGGCATTGGTAGATGCCATGTTGTTTCACATGTATCGTACATGTAGCTGCTTCTGATAGAAACCAAACCTTTTTATTGGTATAGGAAATTATATTAATTTATGGTAAAGAATGATGCATAATGCAACAATGCCATGTATTCCTCTTTGTAATTCAGGCTAGCAACTGCTACATAACCCCTTTCACAAGCATTTATCTTATGGTGCTCTGGAGAAATGACTCCCCAAAGCAGTATACATCTATTAACTGTTGCTTGGATAATGCATGTACTGATGTATTAGCTGAACTTTGAGCCCGTGCAAACATTGTTCTCAAGAATCAAACTCCCTAGCTAGATATCATATTTCTTTCATTGTATGCCTGTAAACCCAAGAGCCATGATCATTATTTTTCAATCTTCTCATAACTACTATTGAGTCTCCTTCTGCCAATGGGTTGTGAAGTAATTTATTTATTTTTTGATGAATGAGGTTGTGACGTAATTTATTCCAGCTTTAGACATTGCAAAACAGCCAATAGTTTGTCCTTGTTGTGTTAACATGACCCATAGGCCCTGAAAATACGGTCATTGTGTTTCTTTAGCTGTTTCTAAATACTTCCCCTACACCCAACTTATCTTGGTTAGCCAAGCAGCATTTATCCAAATTTAGCTTGATATTATGAGGCACTGATGAACTCCAATTACAATAAGAGTGTATCCTAAGTGTAAACAAGATTGCAGCATGCTGCTAACTTATATGATATTGTCAACGGGAAAAAAATTGAAAAGGTTTCAAGGATATCATCACCCAAGCAACCACTTTAACTTTGATGCTTTCTAGGCTTAAAGCATAGCTTCTTTGATTTGAGCCTTATCTTTGAAGATTCTAGTGTTTCTTTCCTCCCATAGAACTCAAACTTAATTTACCATGTATCTCTTGTTCTCATTGGGTAGTTAAGTATCCTTAATATACTACTCGAGTTGTCAACTATAAGGTACATTTTCTGTTGTATTGGAATGCTTCAGGCAATTAAATTATTTCAAAGTATCTCAATGGATTTGACATGTAACATAAATTATACAGATATTTGTCTTTAAGTATTCTGTAGACAAGTGAAAAGCCTAATATCCAATAAATGTTTTGGTGTTCTTGCTACATAAGATTGCACTAGGGGAGGATATGAGCCAAACCAAGCCAAATATTTGGCTATTCAAGCTTGGCTTGCCAAAAAACACGAGGCTCAAGTTTGAGCTTGAGCTCGTCTCGAACTAGAGACTTGAGCTTGAATTCAGCTCGACCGAAAAGCTCATATCCTGGAGTTCGGCAGCTTCGGTTTAACTTGAGCTCAACTTTGAGCTAAGCTTCCCATGAAAAATGAAAATTAGACATATAATAAATTATTTCTTATTTTACATATAAAAATTGAGAATTATAAAAAATATTTATTATTATAATATAAAAATAAAATATTATATATATTAATGGACAGATAGATAGATAAATGGATAGGTCGGCTTGATTAGTAAATGAGCCTATATATTTGGCTTGATTTTTTCTCAAAGCTTGGTTTAGACCAAGCTGAATCAAACTTTTCATGAGCTGGGATCAAATAGCTTGTGAAAAGCTCAACTCATGTCCACCCCTAGGTTGCACAGTGGCACTTGGTATTTTCCTTCTTCAGTTAAAACCTATCCTTTTTAGTGTATTAATTATGTTCCTGTGTGTTATTTCATATTTGTTGTTTGCTTTTGTTCTCATGCATTCTTCAGGTTGTTCTCTTGTGGAACAAGTAAAGAAGGTGACTCTCACCTAGTTGAGTGGAATGAGAGTGAAGGAGCAATCAAGAGGACTTACTCTGGTTTTAGGAAGCGCTCTTTAGGTGTTGTCCAGTTTGACACAACAAGGAACCGTTTCTTGGCTGCTGGTGATGAATTTCAGATCAAGTTTTGGGATATGGACAACACCAACTTGTTGACAACTACTGATGCTGATGGTGGATTACCTGTTAGTATTACTCTCTGAGTTCTTTTCAAAGAAGCACTTCAAGTTGAAAACCTAAGAAACCTAAGCTTCTAATTTTTTTTAATGTTATGGTACTTGTTGCAGGCAAGCCCTAGACTGAGGTTCAACAAAGAAGGGTCACTACTGGCTGTCACAACAAGCGATAGTGGAATTAAGATCTTGGCAAACACTGATGGGCAGCGTTTAATACGGATGCTGGAGAGCCGGACGTTTGAGGGGTCTCGTGGTCCTACTGAACCAATCAATACTAAGGTGCTGCTACTTCTTGTTTTCATCATTTATGAGTTTGCTCTTTTTAATGCATGCAAGGTCTCTGAACCTTTTTTTCTTACCTCTTGGCAGCCTGCAATTGTTACCCCACTGGGTCCTGTAGCCAATGTTTCTGCCCCCTTAGCACCAACCATGGAACGCTCTGATAGAATTACATCAGCAGTATCTATTAGTAGTCTTGTAAGCTATTGTCCTTTTCTAATTACATGAAGTTATTATGACACACAGTTTTGGGATTGTTATAATGACGGTTCCAACTTCAGGGTCCCATGGACAACGGCAGGTCAACAGATGTTAAGCCAAGAATTTCAGATGATGTTGACAAGGTTAAAAGCTGGAAATTGCCTGATATTGTAGATTCATCCCAACTAAAAGCTCTACGTTTGCCTGACCCCATAACAGCAGGGAAGGTATGTTTCAGAAATGAACCTCCTGATATAATTTTTTTGTATTAGCTATTCATCACTGCTTTTATTTAAGTTGGAGAAAAGCTTTCAACTCTCATCTTTAGATTGCATGCTATGGTTCACTTCTTATGGGTACAGTATCTTTCCTTTCAATGAAATTACTAGTTAAATCCAATGGAATGTTGGTTTCACTTTGGCTACTTTGAGCGGAAACCTGAATATGCTATTGTATATAAAGGTTTCTTTCTTTGTATATACGGGCATGATGCCATTATCTATTAGATTTATTGTTGTTTCCTGTTTATTGTTCTGACAAATATCTCTCTTTTTTTTCTTGGGTTTTTCATTATTCCCCAGAATCTGGTACGGCTTTCCAAATTGTTAGGAGTTGATTGTAGGTTGTGGGTCTGGATGCATGAATTTATTTATTTTTTTATGTCTTGCTATATGTGATGCATTAACTTCCCTTCTTCAGGTGGCTCAAAGTATCTGAGATACATGCTTCATGATTTGCAGGTTGTACGGCTAATATATACTAACTCAGGGCTAGCTGTTTTGGCACTTGCATCCAATGCAGTCCATAAACTGTGGAAATGGCAGCGTACTGAAAGGAACCCATCTGGCAAGGTATGCTTATGTTGAATTTACTTGTTTAAGTTTCTCTTTCACACACATGTTTTATTGGTATTTGTATATCTATTAATTACTTAGTTAATTTATGTTTTTTTCCAGTCCACTGCATCTGTTACCCCACAGTTGTGGCAGCCTACAAGTGGAACTCTCATGACTAATGACACTAGTGACACCAACTCAGCTGAAGAATCAGCTGCATGCATTGCATTATCAAAGAATGATTCTTATGTAATGTCTGCATCCGGTGGAAAAGTCTCTTTGTTCAACATGATGACATTTAAGGTCTGGTGGCATATCTTATTTCAGTTATCCATTTTTCACGAGCTTGGGCAAAATATTGAGATTGTTTTGTTATTATAATTGTTATGCAATAGTCTGTATTTAGATATGCAAAACTAATTGGTTCAACCTGTTTTCTCTATCACAGGTCATGACAACTTTCATGCCCCCTCCCCCTGCAGCCACTTTCTTGGCATTCCACCCTCAGGACAACAATATCATTGCTATAGGAATGGAGGATTCAACCATACAAATATACAATGTGCGGATTGATGAGGTGATGCCCTGTCCTATTCACTCACTTATAGTATTAGGAGTGTCAAGTGTGGTGTAGCAATGTTTTAAAACACCGAGGTGTGACATGAGGTGTTCCACTACCTAGAGGCATGAGGCGTAGTTCAGAATATAAGAGGCATAAGCTTCCCAAACACAATGCGTTCTTAAGAGGAGGGGGAAGAGGAAGAGGTGGAAGGGGGATCTCATTTTTCTTTATTTTTAATAAAAATCTTTTATATTAAGAAGAATGAAGATGCATAAGACTAGCCAAGCCCCCCCAGCCAGGGGAGTCCAGGGGCTTGCCTACTTTCTTTCCCTTTCTTCCCTTCCCTTCCCCTTTCTTTTCCTTCTTTTTCTCTTTTTTCCTTTTTCTTTTTCTTTCCCTTTCCTTCCCTTTCTTTTCTTTTCTATTTTTTTGTATTTTTATTTCATGAGGTGCATGCCTCTAGCACGCCTCATGAAAAAGGAATATGAGGTGTATGCCTCTTTCACCTAAGGCATACGCCTTAGGGCATTTTGGGGGTGCCTAACCTGGAGGCGCACCTCCAGGCGTATGCCTCCCATGTCTTTTCAGTTTGATCCCTGGGGAAGTTTTAGAGTTTCTTTAGATTTGTTTTATTATATAAATGAACAGCGAGTTTCTTTAGACTTTTAAGTTTGATCCCTGGGGAAGTTTTAGAGTTAGTGAGGCAATCACTTTAGACACCTTTGCATAATTTTATTAGTTTCACATCTCAAAAATCCTGTGGTCACTTCTTGTTTACACGTGGAATCTCTGGGCAATGTTTTTGTTGATTTGTCTGTGCAAAATATAAATGCACGACGGCTAGAAAAAATCATATCTATCTACATTTCAATCAAAAAGAAGGAAAGATGTATATTCTCATGAGCTAGCACTGTTATTTGTTATTCAATGTGAATAGTTATTATTTTTTCTTGTGGTTGCACTATGGGGAGAAAACTGGGAGGGCTTTTATGTGGTGTTTGAAACTTACATATGCAACAAATATGTTGATAAATTGGAAATTCTCGCTCACTTTTCCCAATTTGTTTTCTTTCCTTCTCTTGAGAAAAATGGAGCTATTTTTGCCTATTATTTCTCACTCCTAGACATCTTTAATGTTTATTTGACTTGGCAGGTTAAAACCAAATTGAAGGGGCACCAGAAACGAATCACTGGTCTTGCATTTTCCCAGACTTTGAATGTCCTTGTGTCATCTGGAGCTGATGCACAGGTAACTGATTGAGGAAGTGCATACTTACGTTTTAAGAGGCAGTACCATGTGTATGCATAGGCATCACACTATTATGTGGTTTCTATGGAAAGCATGTATTAACTTTTGTTTATGGGAAATATATATGGACAAAGCATGGCATCACTTAGTATTAGTTATGTGGTTTCTATTTCAAAGTAAATTATTTCTGTTGATAATAATTGGCAACTAGCAAGTATTAGCTTTTGACTTGTTATTGATTGATTACAGCTTTGCATGTGGAGCATTGATGGATGGGAAAAAAGGAAAGCAAGGTTCATACAAGCACCGCCCGGTCGCTCTTCCCCACTGGTTGGAGAAACCAAGGTTCAATTCCACAATGACCAGGTTCATTTGTTAGTGGTCCATGAGAGCCAAATTGCTGTCTATGACAGCAAGCTTGAATGCCTGCGGTCGGTAAGTTTATCTCAAATTGACACATTAATATCTGATCTAAAATTGTTTGACTTCCCCTTTTTAGTTCTTTTTTTTTGTCTTATATAAAATGGTCTGCACACTTAATCTATTGCCTACTCGGTGGTTTTCCACAAACCAATTTGCATGACCTTATTGTAGTGACAATTTCCTATTTCCTTTCCACAAACCAATTTGAAGTTTTGGAGAATAGAGATGATGAACTACTAATTTATATGGATAGATGAGCAACTAATGGAATTCCAAATTTTTATATTTTGTAAAAATAGAGATAGAGATTGTTCAAATCTTCACCTTTTGTAGCTGGTTAAAAAAAATCACCTTTTCTTAGATGTGGAATGGTGCTAGCAATGGTCTTCTGGTGCATTGATTTTGTTGCATTATATTTAGAGCATCAATTGAAGTTATGTTTAGGCTATTATGTGTTGAAATTGTTCCTTGCGAAACTACAAGTTGAATAAAAATTGAATCACATTATTGCAAATTCCTAACTTGGAAATCTCCTACTACAAACACTTGATTGCTTACCATAAAAGAAGTACTGAGGAAGGGAAGATTTAATTACTTTGTGGTAGAAAAAAGATCAACGTTGAAAAATGAAAAGAAAATAAACTGTGTATGATGTTTGAAATCTTAGCTGACTAGGCAAGATATGACTTTTTGAACTTGTTGTATTTACGGGTTCTGTAATATTGCTTCTCCATTTTGCAGTGGTCTCCAAGAGATGCTCTTCCTGCACCCATATCAAGCGCAATATACTCGTGTGATGGTCAACTGGTTTACACAGGATTTTGTGATGGTGCTGTTGGTGTATTTGATGCAGACAATTTGAGGCTTCGGTGTCGAATAGCACCCTCCGCATACATGCCTCCTCCCACAACAAGGTACATGGATTTGGAATGTTTCTATGTCCTTTTGTTACTCTGGTAACTTGTGAAAGTCAGTATTTTCTTTTTCTACCTTTCATAGCCTAGCACATGTCCTAAGGTTGGCGAGCATGTATCTGTGCAATATAGCAAACTCCTGCTAATGCTACGTCCTAGTTGGCGGGTTGGCCATGGTTTGGGATTATTTATCCCTGGGATTTGTTTTATTATTTTATTAAAACTGCCTGCAGAGCTTTCCCCTCTTCCCCCGCCCCCTCTTCTCCCCATCAACTTAACATTTCAAGATTACCCTGTAGACATTGATGACTACAACTTGGATTTTTATTATATGCTGACTTGAGCTACCTTGGGTCTGAATTTGATTCAGTGGCAGCAGCAGCACTCTCTATCCAATGGTGATTGCAGCCCACCCGTCTGAACCCAATCAAATCGCCCTTGGCATGAGTGATGGTGCAGTCCATGTGGTTGAGCCGTCTGATGCAGAACCAAAGTGGGGTGGCCCGGCACCCCAAGATAATGGCACCCTACCTTCCATCCCATCAAATCCTTCTCTGAGTAGTCAGCCAACCGAAGCAACTCCCAGGTGATCGAAATTTGAAGGAGCATCAACCAATCAGCTCCACTGTCAGATAACAGAAGGTAAGCAGAGAGGCCAAGGTATTCCCGGACATGCAGCAGAGCGCCCCAACTTTTTATTTCCCCCATATTATGCTCAACGCGGATATGGCCCGTCTCATCTTCATTGTAAAGTCCTTTTCTTTTATTTTTGATTTTTTTAACCTAATTTCCAAGGGGAAAAAAGTGTACATCGCCAGTAGGATAGATATCAAAGGCATATTTGGATGGGTGCAGGTCATTTTGCCTTCCATCATCCACGTCATTCAGGTGTTCGTTTTTGAGTTGTTTTGTTGTAGTCTAATTTAACTTGTAGGGGAGTTGGAGATCCGTTGGCTCCTATCCACACCCGCCTATCTAACACCAGCTACACTGTTGGTTACAGTTAATGTTATTATTACACCTTACATAATACACTTGGACTTGGTTATTGTTATTTGACTTCATTTTATTGGATGTATTATTGCGTTTACTATTTGCCTAGATATGTATGCACATGTTTTTAATTGTTCAGAATATTGCGTTTACTATTCGGCCTCTGGGTCCCTATTACTCAACGTTGGCTGCTGATTTGCTTCTCGTGTTTAACTTGTCTAAATCTCGGAAGTTGTGGGTTTTGCTATTTTTCATTGGTCCCTAAAATTTTGAGGGGTAAAGAGACGTGAGAATATAATATAGCACTATTGKTGGTTACGTGGTCATAAATTCTTTCAAGATGCTGAAAGGACGGAAAGTAGGTTGTGTTAATGCATGTCTACAATCATAGTTTCATTTAGTGGCTGTTAAATGTCTTRATTCCAAGGCCCAAGTAAGTTAAACATCCACTCGCGGTACCTTTACGTTATCCTTAGGGAAAAGTACGGAGACACACGATGCAGAATTCTGAATTCCAGCGCCCCCTTACTAGCCCTGTCCCCCACTATAAACCACATTCTGCCCGTGAATTTGGTATCAATTTCACGGTCAGATGCATTCCCCCTGTACTTTGGGCCTAGTAAATTCTGAGCTGGGCTGATTTGTACTTCTTCCTAAGGGTCTTTAATTTTTCCCTTGAAAATGACTGGTTAATGATCCCGACCACAGTACGAGGATATTTGATATTTTGGTTGATATCCAATATGGCAAATTGGTAATTTATGCTGAAGTTTTTGTTTGAGGAATTAAATTAGATTTTAGCCAGCCCATTTGATTTGTAAATTAAAACTCATGGGCCATCTTTTCAACAACTTATTAGCTTGTGAGGCGTGTTGCAACCTGCAATGTTAGTTTTTTACGTGGCATCTAATTTCCTGCACTAGTACTGTGTCTGTGACTTTGGTCCTCTGATCCTTGATTGCTTAACTTGACAACTGAGTCTGAATATATGTTTCTTATTTTTGTTGATTAGATGAATAAGCTTGAGGGTTTTTAGTGAAAGCATAGGCCTTACAGTAGTTGGAGAATTGGGACCGATGTGGATGATACATGCAATGGGTGGGATAAACTTTTTCGATGTGATTACCGACTTCTTTGGGAAATGAAATCCATTTGACGGTATTTTGTGGTTTATTCGCTTTTAGTTTTTGAACCATACAAGTATTCAACCAAGAAAGTTATTGTATACAAAACAAATCACTTGGGTGTAAATTTATATTGGATTGGATTGGATTGAATCAATATCAGGTCCATTGATATAAGGTAAGAATATATGTTTCAATGGACTAGCTTCGGATCGAAAGTTGAAACAAATCTAAGGCCCTGTTTAGTTTATAAGATTAGGGGTCTGGAATCGGAATTGGAATGGGCTATTCGGATTTTAACTATTTGGTTGGGCAGAATCGGAATCTCATTTCTATTCCTGCTGGAATAGCATCCCCCATTTGAGGGAATGGCCATTCCCTGCCCCTCCCTTGGGAATGAAATCCCATTCCTTCGGATTTTAATTTTCATTCTCATTCTTGTCTGAACCAAACAGACTATGGGAATGGACCATTCCAATTCTGATTCCGGAGGATTTTGATTCCAATTTCAACTGTGAACCAAACGGGCTCTAAATTAAAACAAATTTGAACATATTGGATGGTCCAAACATTGAATTGGATTGGTCCAAACTATTTATTGGATTGGATCTGGTCCATTTGTAATGGATTTACATTGGACTGAATCGGATTAAACCAAATCTAGTCCAATTGACACCCTATTTCCATGAGTATTTTTTTTAATGTGTAATTTACTGAGTTCACATCTCTCAGCGTGCATTGGTGATATCTCCCTTACAGGGAGGTGTTCCCAATACATAGTTGGGATGTGTTGTGGGGTGCCCATGGGGTAGATGTGAATTATAATTTAGGGTCATTATTAGAACACCCCCTATAGTTTCACATTTTTACTTAAACCTACCATATAGTTTATATTTTACTAAAAAACCCATTATTGTTTACAACCTATTTACTTAATCGACCTTTCATTAATAACTATTTGTTTTGCTATCTGAAAATAGTAACATTACCACCAAGTTATTGGAAAATGTTCAAGGGCATGGACCCCTAGTTGTTTATTCCAAAAGTACCCTTAAATGAGTGAAAAATGTTCAAGGGTATGGATCCATGGTTGTTTAAAAGTACCCATAACACTTTTTGTATAGAGAATAAAATTGACCAAATAGAGAAAATAAAGTGAATGTCCATGTTATACTAGGGGCAAAAATGACATTTTTGGTTTTAGTTTCTTTTGATTAAATTTATTTGAATGGGTATTAGAGTAGAAACTATCATTTTCTATTTTCATTTAATGGAGGGTTAATTAAGTAAATTGATTGCAAACCATAAGGGATGTTTTAGTAAAATAGAAACTATAGGATAAGTTTTAGTAAATCAATGGAACTATAGTGGGTGTTTTAGTAAATGGCCCTCTAATTTACTATATGGGTCGTGGGACAAGTGACTTATCATGTGAAAATTTCTTTTTTTTTTTTAGCCTAATGAAAATACAGAGATTAAGCCCGGGGAGGCACATAATCATTTTACGTGCGAGAAACCAAAGGAAACAGGATCCATGTGCTTTCTCTCAACTCCAAACCACTTGAGAAGGTCTCTACTTTCTTGTCAGCTCTTTGTACTATTCAGGTAAGGGTCATCATTCCTAGAATGGCCCAGCCTGTAAATTTTGTGAGCCAATTGGTCATATATATGGGAAAATTTTCGATTAGTACCTTGTACTTTGGGCCTATTGCCACTTTGGTCCCCGAACTTTAAAATGTGACAATTCAGTACCCAAATTTTTAAAACATGACAATCCAGTACTTGCCGTTAAATAGCTGTTAACCAATCGTTAAGTGACATTTGAAAAAGACACAAATTCCCTTCAAGTGTTATTTAATTTTCTTTATCAACCATCTAAACATTAACAAAAAATTAAGTCTCAAATCCTTGCATTTTTCATTTGAGAAAGTTGGGGTCGTATTTGAGTGGGCATTCTAGTGACCCCAACTTTCTTGAATAGAAGAGGCAAGGATTTGAGATTGTTAATTTTTTGCCAATGTTTGGATGGTTGATAAATAAAATTAGATAACACTCAAAGGGCATTTGTGTCTTTTTCAAATGACACCTAATGGCTGGTTAACAGCTAATTAACAATAAGTATTGTATTGTCATGATTTGAAAGTTTGGGTACTAAATCGTCCATTTTAAAATTCAGGGACCAAAGTGGCACTAGGCCGAAAGTACAAAGTACTAATCGGGAATTTTTCCTATATATACTAACAAGGAAATGGTGTACAGAAGGAGCCCTTAGAATTCACAAAATAGAATCTTTGGGCTTTGAAAAACCAACAAGTAAAACTAAATGTTAAATGTAAAACCCAATAGAAGATCAAAGTGTAAAATCCAATCTCACCTTATTGAACTACCATTTTTCTTTTAACTCTCGTGCAAAAAATCAACTATGATATTCATGAGCATTTGCTAATTACAAATGTGCCATTATTTGTCACTTTGAGTTTTTATTAATTACAGGAGTGCCATTAAAAGTAACCATTGCCTCTTTTTTATGTCATTGAATTTTCATGTAATTACAATAGTACCATCAATATGTAATTATAATTTACAATATTGCCACAAAATTGTTATTACTCTCTTTATACTTTTAATTTATTGCCCTTTCTCTCTCTCTCTCTCTCTCTCTCTCTCTCTCTCTTGTTCTAGGTCTATCAATGGTTTGAGTTGGACTTGATGGACCCAAACCAATTGGGTCAATTCGGTTTCGGTTCCTGATATATTATCTCGATTCTTATCGGGTCGGAGCATGTTCCACATAATGACGAATTAGAAATATATTGTTTATATTACATTTTTGTAAATTTATTATATTATTTATTTTTTATAAAAACATGTATATATGATGAAAATAGTTGAAAATATACTTATAGTTTTGTTTGTCTTTATTTAAATTGTTATATTTTAATTATTTGTTATTTAAAAAAATCAAAATTAGAGTGGATCAGATTTGAAAATTCTGACTTCATCATTGGATTCGAATTCAAACCCATGTTTTATCATATCCGATCGGATCTTCTGATCGAACTTACAATTAAGAGTGTCTGATCGGATCCAGATCTGTTTGCATCCAATCCGATCTGTTTGCATCCCTAGTTAATGGGTTGGGTTGAACCTGATGGACTCAACCGAGTGGGCCAATTCGGTTTTCGGTTCATTATATATTGTCATGATTCTTATCGGGTCAGAGTCGGTTCCACCCAGTCACGAATTAATTCAAGGTTGGATCTAAAAAATATTACAGACATTGACTTGGAAATTTGTGAATCTACTGGGAGCTCATGCTGGGCTATAGTATTGGGCCAAATCTTGGGATAAAAATTTGTAGGGCCAGGTCCAAACCAAGTATCAACACAAAACTTAGGATCAAGCCTAGAATTTTTGGGCCAAGCTAGGCCTTTTCATCTACACCTCTTTAACGTCTCAATTGAAATCTATGAAACAAAAAGCAAACTAATATTTGAAAACATTTCCTCTTCTCTCCATCTCCCTCTTGAAGAATTCAACCACTCCCTCCCATCCCTCCTCCCATTTCCCCAACCCCTCTAACATTATACACTTGTTAAAATGTTTTAGTTAAATGTATTTTTTAAGATTTTATTAATTATTTTGAAGCTATTATTTGTAATTGTAAAATTATTTATTTTAAAATTTGAATAATTAGTGTAACTTAAGTATTTAATTATATTAATTAAATTAATAATTAATTTATTTATCATATTTAATTAATCAAGTTAAATTAAATAATTAAATACCAATAAATTAATTTGCTTCGTTTACTCAAATAATTAATTTTAAATCTATTTATATAAATAAAATTAGTTATTTAATGTGTCTTATCAGCTTCTGTTATATATATACATATATAAAACAAATATTCCCATTAAATGGCCAATGGATCAATGGGTCAACCATCAAAGTTGATGGCTCATTGAACAAGCCAATAATTTTTGTATGTATGGAGGGTTAGAGATTGACCCAATTGAATTTGTGTTAGGTGATCGTCACAGGTTCTGCTGTCTAGGTCACAGACTCACAGGTTGAAAACTTATGTTGTTCTGTCATGAAAATAACAGGTCTTAGTAGGGTTGAGTGTGGTAAAATCAATCATGAACGGATTATATTGGCAATCGAAATACAGACGCAACCGGCCCTATCAATAATCTAGATTGGTAATGTAAATGACGCCCGATGTAAGAAGGATGGAGTTGTTCCGATTAAAATCCACACTGATTATAAGTCATGTACATGTATTTTGGCATATTAAAAAGGGAAGAATGACGGTTCAGCCCAGGATCAGAATTTTTAGGCTTAAAGTATAGTTGGAGACGGTGCCAGTTTAGAATTGATATTCATTCGTCAACGGGCATTGATGTATAAAGTGGGGGCTTTTGACATTTTGAATATTTATAGTTTTATAGCATAAGTCAAAAATCTGCACTGGGTATATCCATACTTCTCTGTATTAAAAAGATACCAGTTTTGGATGAAAAAAAAAAACAGAAATAGTTGTAATATTATCATATCATAATCATTATGTTCAAGAAAAAAAAAAGGTTGATTGGCTTAGAGTAGGGGTGCAAATTAGGCAAACTGGGTCGAGTTTATGGCTAATCCATTCAACCTTAGAAATTGAATCGAAGGACTTAGCCCTAACCAAGCCCATTTTATCTAACCTAAACCCAACATGTATATATTTCGGTTGGTCAATCTGACATGTATGTGTATGTGTGGATGTAATTTATGCAAATATTGATGAAAAATGTATATTTGTGAATATTTATATATACTTATATAATTAGGGTGGATTAAGGTAATCCGGATCTCCTGCCCACGTCTACCCACAACACAGTACCCCCTGTGAATTGGGAACATCTCCCCCTGCATAATACTATGCAAAGGATGAGATGTTCTCCATATGTGACTGTGATAAATGTGGGTAGGGTTCTCATGGGCAGAAGGTCAGAACTCAGATTAAGGTGGGTTTGGACTTGAGGTAGTCTAGGGCTACTAGGCTTAGGCCTAACCCAAAAAACGTTTAGCTTGAGCAATACAGCTACTCCTACTCCTTACTCCTAATAAAAACATTGTCCAAAATCAAGAAAAATGTGATAAGAGGTATCGAGTCCACTTGGAGGAGGCGGGATTTCATCCCACAAATTTTTCTCACGTACTCTTTATAACCTTTTACAGCTGTGCCTTAGGAACATCTTCATATTTGTATATTTTTATTTATGGGAAGATATTCTTAATGTACGGCTGCAAGTGGTTGGGAAAATGGTGTAAGATGGTCATGTGAGGACAAAATCCACATTTCACTTTGGAATCTGCATGATTAATGTGAGATCGGATCACTCGTACTGCAGTACAAAGCGTGCAACACCCTACCCACACACATAGCCGTACATCAGGAACATCTCTCCACTTAGGAGTCTGACTTATTTACGCACCTGTAGAGAACATAATAGATGGTATGAATTGAGATCTGTTCCTCATAGAACATGTCTCACATCAACCTCACAGCCACATTTCACCCTGTATTGAGAACATCTTCCCATRAATAATAAATAAATACAAGTATAGGAGATATTCTTGATGTGTGACCAAGACATTGTGAGACCAGTGTGAGGCACGCTCTATGGAGACCATATYTGTTTCTCACACCTGGCGCCTCACATGTACATCCTATCATGCATTGGAAACATCTCCCATACTTATTAGTTATAATTCATGGGAGATGTTCCTGATGTAGGGTGGATGTGCCTGTGAGAAGCAGATCCAGCCTCAGATAGTATAAGTGGCTAGATGTTTCCGTATATGTATTTTCTATCAATAGTGTTTGAGTGAGTCCAGATTTTCTGTCCACCCAAATTCTACCCACGTCTACCCATATAATATCATAGCCACACATAGAGAACATCTCATCCTCCTGCATAATCTATGCAGCGAGAGATGCTCCCAATTCACGAGATAGTGTATTTGTGAGTAGACGTGAACAGAATTCTCGTGGGCCGAATCTGTTTGAGCAGCGTCCACAATGGAGTTGTCCCACTYGTTTATTGTTTATTGCTAGTGCGGGGCGTCAGATCSGAACTTGGCCACACTGGTGCACTTTTAGAGTCCGGATAGATCGGACGCCGCACATTTCACACAGTAGGGCCCAGTCTCATGGTCGGTTTACTCTGAAAGTGGTGTCAGATGATGGGCCCCATTCTCATGGTAAGATTTGCGGTGTAAGATTACATTGTAAGCGTACTGGAACGTATTTAGTTGGAACGGATCTTAACTCGCACTCTTAGCCGTCGAAATGTACGATTTCAAGGATATCCACGGATATAAAGCGTACACGTGTCGTAATTTGCACAGAAATGCATAATTGCCTTGAAATTATCTGATCAGGATACCGGAGGAGGACAGAGCACAGCGCGGAGCGCGGTGGGAGGTGGGTAACGAAAGATAAAGAAGTCAGTGACGAGGGCACTGACTTCACTTTGTCATTTGGCGCTTTTCAGCTCCAGCAAACAAAACACAGAAACAGCGGTTCGATTATGAACAAAATTCTGTGAGACCTACTACTCGCATCTCTTTCTCTTTGTCCAAAAATCATCGCCAGGTATCTGTTGCTGCTTTTAGTTGCTCCACATCACTTCTAATTCCACACCTTTCTCTCTCTTTAATCTCCTTCTACAAATATCAATTTCTTCTGGGTCAAATTCAACTGTTTTTTCTCCTTGTGGGCGTGTACTTCAAGAGGAATCGGTTTAACGGAAGAGGAGAATATGGGGAGTGAATCTACGACTGCTCCGAATCTTAGGGATGAAAAGCCTCAGAACCCAGGTATTTTTCTTTTTATCTCCTTATGGTTTGTCTCATTCATTTCGAGTTTCTTTACTGTAAATTTTGCCAGAATTGGATTTTAATGATGAAATCTATTCTGGGTACTTTTTCAAAAGCTCCGGAATATGTACAAAGCTATTGGGTTTATTGTACTGTTTATTTCATTATCGGGATCTTGCTTTCTGTTCGTATCCGTGGTATTGTTAGTTCTTTTTAGTTTCTGTTATAATTCACAAGCTTTGTCCCAAAAGAAGGGTAAGATCCAATAAGTCTCCAAGGAGCATCGCTCGAATACGGTATCTTAACACGAACAAGTAATTTTTAACAAGACACGGAATATTGTTGTTTCTTTCTTTTTAAATAATTTCGATTCCTTGCTACCTGAAATATCATGTATGGATGCTTAGAACTTTTTTTTTTGAGATATAATAGGCAAAAAGCAAAACCATATCTGCACAACAAGGAGCTGTGCAGTGCCCAATCAAGAACTGTACATGCTTAGAACTGCACAACAAGGAGCTTCAAACAATACATAATTTCAATCCCTTAATGTGCTTATTAGCCTGGATATTGTAAGATGCATTTCTTTTCCTACCTTTTATTGCTACATGTTGCATTATTTTTTCAATTTTCTTTGTAGCTCCGTGAATGGATTGAGGTTGTGTTCCATCTTGTTTCTTCTTCTATCGTTTCCTTTATGGCTTTGATGTACTAAAGCTTAGTGTTTAACTGACTTACCTAGTTTGTAGCAGAAACTGTGGTTCATGGATGGATGTAAGAGATGCTTATTTTCCAAGAAGAGCCCAATTTTTTGCTTTGCTTTTGATGAATTCCACTTGTATATGGGGGTCTTGGAAGGGTATCATGGCACCACCAAATTGTCAATAGGCCTAAGTCCCTGATATAGAACAGGGGTACCAGGGACTGTTCTTTCAAATAACAAAATGAAAGTAGAATAAAAAAATTGGATTCTAGGGTTTGGGTCATGAGAGAGAAGTCTTATTTTCTTCCAGAGAATTGGTCTCACTTGTTTTAGTACTAGGCCTTAATGGAGTTACACTATATGAAAAAGAAAAAGTTTGAGAGAATGCTTCTTGGTTCTAAAGATGTGTAAATTATGAGCGTAACTTTCTTGAAAAGTTATAGACATAAGAAATAGGGTTATTATAGTAAAAGCTGAGCATACCTAGGCTCTAACTTTACCTCATCTTGAAGATTGCTTTTTAATTTCTGTTAAGCTGTAAGCAGCACAGTGCATCTATATTGTAATTGACATAAGAAATTGAAATTGCTCCTATTTCACCTATTACTGAAATAAAAAACGTGAGTGAATATAGAAAATGGATTGAATTGGATTTGGAGCTCTTCTGAAGTTTTGCAGTCTGTTATTTCTTTTATAGGTTGAGTTCCACATGCATTTGGAGTTTTTGTCTTCCATYGGAACTGCTTTATGGTGTGCATAGTTCCATTAGGACTGTGAATAAACTTCTTAAGTAGATGGTAGATTATGTACATTGCATCTACGCTTTACTTAAGTGATGCAAAATCAGCCAATCACTTAAACTTCATTGTGAATTTAGCATGTACCTTTAGTCTTATTTTCCTGATTGTGTGTATGGGATTGTATAATATTTTCATGGATGTGCTCAATAGATGGTCCATGAAGCAGTTGAATGAGAAAGTAAGGATCTTGTGGCATATACTTCCATTTGTAAGCTTACAAGTTTTATTAGGTGAAGGAATTGCAAATATTTTTAATAATAATACAAGCAGTTTCATGAAGGAATTTCTAAGAACAGGCAAAGAATTTTTAGGCACCTTACCATCATCTTCAGAACTCCTAACCTATGCTAGGTTTGGTTCTCTTTGGGGGGGGGGTGTGCGCTAATTCCTGGGCATCTTGTTCTACACATGCCATGTTTATAAATAATTTTCAAATATTAATATAATAGATCTTTTCTTTTTCAATAAGAGGGGAGAAAGAATGTTGATTGAAATAAAATGATTTACAAGTTTTCTGGAAGCAACATACATCTGAACGACTTAGAACCAACTACATCTAAAAGGGCAGATGCTAGAAACCTAGTGAAGGGTAGGGGTGTAAACGAATCAAATTCGAATCGGATCATGCAATATCCGAATTCGAATCCAATTAGAAAATCCGATATCTGATGGATATTGAAAATTAATATCCGAGTTCGAATCCGATTGAATATTCGAATATTCAATTCGATTCGATTAATTAATTATTTTAGATAATTAATAAATATATAAAATAAATATTTTATTGATATAAAGTATATGAGTATATAAATATATAAATATATAAATTATTTATATAACTTAATTATTATATATATTATATAAAATATTTTATATATTATATATAAAAATTAAATAATCGGTTGAATTCGGATATTTATCGAATCGAATCAGGTCATATTCGAATTCGAATCCGATTAACTATTTGGTAAGAATGGGATATCCGAATTTGATCGATTAGATATTTGAATTATCCGAATTCGATTCGATTATGTCGAATATCGAATTCGAAATCGGATTTTTGAATACCGTTGACACCCCTAGTGAAGGGCTGGAGGGTGGGAAGAGATGAAATACCTATCACTCATTTACATTTGCTGACTGTACAATATTGTTTTGTGATAGGGAGGAGGTGGAGTGGATTAGGAACATGAAGTGGGTAGTGCAAATTTTTGAGAAAATGTCAAATTTGAAGGTCAATTTTGATAAAAGTTGTGTAGTGGGGATAAACATGGAGGAGAATGCTATGAGAAAAAGTGCAGAAATCTTGGGATGTGAGGTGTCACAATGGCCACTGAAGTATTTGGGGATGCCTTTGGGTGATCCGGGGAATAGCAGTTTTTGGAGTTCGGTGGTTGATAGATTCACGAAGAGGTTGGCTTCTTGGAAGAAAAATTATCTATCATTGGGAGGCAGAATTACCTTGATAAAGTCCACCTTGGCTAGTATGCCAGTTTATTATCTATTGGTGTTTAGGATCCCAGAGGGTATAAGTAAGAGTTTGGAGAAACTGATGAGAGATTTCTTGTAGGAGCCGGGGGAGGATAAGAAAGACCATAGGGTGAAGTGGGAGATAGTCTCTAGAAGTAGGGAGGGAGGAGGCCTGGTTATAGGAAATATTCGGCAGAGGAATGAAGCGTTGTTGGGAAAGTGGTTATGGAGATTAGCGAAGGACAGAGATAAGCTGTGGGCTAAAGTGATACTAAGTATACATGGGCTTACTGAGGACGGTTGGGACTTGGGTCTGGCGGCAAGGACCACCAAAGCCTCTCCTTGGAGATCTATTCATGCCATCCTCTCTTGACCCTTCCTTTCTGCAGCACATCGGGTATGATCTCTGTTCTGATAACCAAGTGAAATTCTGGGAAAACCTTTGGGTGGGAGAAATGCCTTTAAAAGACAAATTTCCTGCATTATTCTCCATCTCTCAACTTAAAAAGGAACCTGTGTCTTTCTTCCTGGTCCCCTCTGAGTCCACCTTTGGGTTTGACTAGGATTTGGGTTTTAGAAGAGGTCTCATGGAATCAGAAATTGAGAATGCCTTGGAGTTAGTTCAGATTCTGAATAGGGTGGTGTTGGACCCCTCTAAAAGGGACAGCAGAATTTGGACCTTAACCCCTTTTGGAGTGTTTTCTTGTGTCTTATTCTTTAAGTCTTTGGCTCACTCTGCTAACATTAGCTTCTAGCACTTTCCTGTGAAGGAATTTTGGGGTTATCTGATTCCTCTAAGGATCGGAGCTTTTTGTTGGGAGGCCTTCTTGGAAAGATGTAATACCTGTAACTTGCTCCAAAGAAAAAGGCCGAATAGGTGCTTGTCTCCACACTGGTGCATCCTATGCAAAGCTAATGGTGAAAGCCCCTACCATTTATTAATTTCTTGTTCTTTCGGTTCTGGCTTGGTTTATGGATCTGTTTGGCTACAGGTGGCTACCCCCTCCAAGTATACAAGGCTTCTTTGCTGCTTCTTTCTTTAGGGGCCTGAAGAAAAGAGGTAAAATCATGTGGAGATGTGTGAGAGCTCCCGTTTGCTGGATATTGTGGGAAGAAAGGAATTTAAGGATCTTTTCTGAAAAAGAAAGGAGAAAAGAAGAGCTGGTTGAAATCAAAACAGGTAAAGTGATGCACTGGTTGAAAACTTTGGAGCTTTTTGCTGATGTTTCCACTGGTATGCTGCTGAATAACTGGAAGGAAGTGGCATCTTCTGGGCCGGCTCAATCAGTGGTGTGTCCTTGGTGGTCACCTCCAGCCCCGTGATGGGAGTAATTAAGGCAATCCAGTCCCTTCAGGGGTGGGAGGAGCAGTGAGCAATCAGAGATGAAAATGGGAGGGTGGTTGCCTTATACTCAGGTCCCATTGGGATGGGTGATTCTCTTAGAGCTGAACTGTTAGCCTTGCTGGTAGGGCTAAGAAAGGTAAAGGAACTGAACATACAAAAGGTGATTATTGAAGGAGACCCACGGTTAGTGTTAGATTGGCTAAAGAGTGGTAATGGGTTCTGGATTTATGCTAATGAAAGGAGGGGCTAAGTGGTTACTGAGGAGAGTGGAATTTCAGGTTCATTGGGTGAAGAGAACTGCAAATGCCTTTGCTGATAATTTGGCAAAATAGGGGTGGATAGGAGTCAATTGTTTTGGACAATATTATAATTTTACCTTGAATCATTTCAGGGAGAGTTAAGTCATTTTATCTCTCCCTAGATCTTTGTATGTATTGCTGGTTCAATTAATAAAATTTCTCTTTGTTATTGATAAAAAAATGGTTCAATTAATAAAATTGCTCTTGTTATCTCTCCCTGGTGCTTGGGGAGATCCAATGTGCTGCTCGATTGGTGGGGGGCTAGTTCGGGGTGTATCTACCTGRAGTCAGAAGAATAGCAGGATCCTCCGACGGATCAAACCTGGATTAGGATCTATGGCTTCCCCTTGTTGCTTTGGTGCCTTAATGTGATCAAAGCTATGGGGGATGCCTGTGGGGGTTTTATTCAAACAGATGATTCCTCCAGTGAATTGATGACCTGTGAATGGGTCTGGGTGAAAGTAAGAAATGGTAGGAATATTCTTGAAACAGTAGATATTGTGGCTGATGAGGTGGTCTACACTGTTCGCATTTGGTCGGAGACTCTTCCTATGGCGTGCAGGTGGAAGCTAATGAATCAAATGCCAAGACAGCTGCCGAAAATCTCTAAAGCAGTTGTCCTCTAGGAGGAAGATGATGAGAGTGTCTCTTAAAGCGACGACCATCCATTTTCCCTGTTCTCCACAGGGGAGGGATTCTTTGAACCATGGCGGTGGATTAGGGTTGGGAGGTGCAAGAGGAAGAAGAAGAGACAATGAACGTCCGATTGATACTGTATCGGACGGTCAGGATGAGTCAATAAGGGGAAGAGGGAAGAAAAGGAGGTCCAAATCTCAAATTCCAAAGAGGTAGGGAACATCTTTATCGAGTCCCTAAAAAACTTAATATTGGAATGCTTAGCCGAATTCCAGCTGGCACCTGGGGGTGAGGGGTGTAGTCAAAAGGGGGGGAAATCAAAAGAAACTTCTTCCTTGGGGGGTGAGGAGGTTGTGGGTATTGTGGAGCGAAGCCTGGACCTTGTTACTCCTAACCCAATTACTAAAATGGGTAAGGATTTGAGCCTAAATATTAAAGCCGCTAATGAATGGGGTTTGGCTAATCGTCCTTCGGTTTTGGTTGGCCCAAATTGGTTATCCCAACCAATGAAAGGGTTTCAAGAAGACAGACCTGGGTCGTGGCCTGAGAGGGGATCTGATAGGTGTTTGTCTACTGAAGCTATGGATAGTAGTTAAGAACCCAACTGTGGTACCTGCTCAAAATATGGATTCGAGTTCGATGGCCATTTTTTCTCTTTTGAGATCTTCTTTCCCTATCATGAATCCTAATGAGGATTTGGTGGAAGCTACTCCCTTAGCGGTGGTGGACATTGACAGGAGTAGGGATGTTCTTTTCGGTTAGTCGCAAGTGGAGGAAGAAGATGTACGCTTGCTGGGCAATCTAAAGCATACTGGTAACTTGTCAGTAGTGAAGGAGAGTTCAGGTACGAGTTGGTGTTTTAAAAGCGCAAGGCGCAAGGGCCAAATTGCACCTAAGGCAAGAGGTGCAAGGTGAGGCGTGCACCTTTTTGAAGCAAGGCGCAAAAATACAAAAAATTGCTAAAAAATAAAAAATGTTAGAAAATTCAAAAAAATGCAAAAGTATTAAACATAATATTAATAAGAAATATAAACTTAAATTTTAAAATTAATGGTTTAAAAAACCTATTATCTAAAATTAAAATACATAAACATAATATGTAAAGCATATTCAAATGAAAATTAAAAAATAAAATCAAACATATTAAACATTTTCAAGAATGTAAAGCCTACAATCTCTTTTTTCCTCAATTGCATTACTTCAAGTAGCTAATGTGATGTAAAACATATTACATTTCTGATTCTATGAGTTGCCCTTGTGCCACGCCCCTCGAGGCAAGCCCAAACAAGTCCATGTTTGGGTCTTAAATTCTTAATTCTCACACAAAAAATAATGATTTTATAATTTTAATTGCCTTTTAAGAAGATGTTTTACTAAGATGAGTGAATGGACAACATTAGCAAATAGGGGGTTCTCGGAGCTTTGGTGAGCGAGTGAATTAAGGCAATTAAAATTATAAAATCATTATTTTTTGCTAATGTTGTCCATTCATTTATCTTAATAAAACATCTTATTTAAAGGCAATTAAAATTATAAAATCATTATTTTTTTTTTGTGTGAGAAATAAGAATTTAAGACCCGAACATGGACTTGTTTGAGCTTGCCTCAAGGGGCGTGGTCGAGGGTCCGAGGGCGGAGCCCCTGGCCCAGCCGCTAGGTTCAAAAAAAGTAAAAAAAGCGTGCAGTTTTCAAAAGGCGCACGCCTGAGCCAAGGCGCAAGGCACATAGGCGTGCGCCTTTTGAATGTGCTGTGCCTAGGACTTGGGCAAGGCACCTACCCTAAAATGCGCCTCACTTGTGTGCCTAGGCGCTCACTAGTACAAGTTCAGTTGGGCCTTCAAAAGCAAACAGGTAAGGTAACAGTTCATTGCTCTCCATCGGCGTGGGTAAATTCTAAATTGCTGGAGTTAGGAGACTTTTTGGGGGTATCAATGGAGGGTGTGGAGGATGAAACTATGAAATACTTGGAGATGGTGGAAAAGAGGGTGTTGATGGAGAGGGGGAAGCTAACCGCAAAAAAGGGGGGGGGGGTGAATACTGCGAAGAAGAATAGGGAGGTGTTAAGATTAACATGGGGTCTAAATGATAGAATGGGGAACTGTTACGGGGGTTTGAGAGGAGGGAAGAAGCTCTAAGAAGGGAGTGCCGAGCTTATTCTTTCTCTTTTCTCTCGGTCTTTGATGGAGTTGAATTTTCTGTCTTGGAATGTTAAGGGGCTGGGGTCGGGGCGTAGGAGGTTGGTGGTGTGTGAAATCCTCAAAAAATCTAAATCTTAGGTGATCCTTATTCGGGAATCTAAGCTTGCTTTTCTAGATGCATCCATTATTTGGAGTATTTGGGGTTCTGGTTAGGTTAAATGGCTTGCTGAACCTTCAGTGGGGAGTGTGGGGGGTTGATTTCTGTGGGATCCATTTAAGTGTTCCTTAATTGCTCAATCTGTTGGATCTTTTTCAATAACGGTGATCTTGGAGCTGACAGGTGGTAGGTTCTGCCAAGTCACAAATGTATACGGCCCAACTGACTATAGTCAAAGATCTGAGTTCTGGGATGAACTGGCCAGGATCAGAGGGTTGTCCCTTCATCCTTGGGTGATTGGAGGAGATTTCAATGTGATCTTATCAGCTGAAGAGAAGAACTCTGGTGGGAGAAGATCCAGAGCAATGGATCTCTTTGCAGAATTCATTAATAGGTTTGAGTTGATGGATCTTCCTCTTCAACGGGCCAATTTACCTGGACAAATAACCAAGATGCCCCAACTTTGGTAAGACTGGACAGATTCTTGGTGACCTTGGATTGGGATGAAGTTTTCCCTTCCTTCAAACAATTGGCTCTACCCAGACCTGTTTCGGATCATTGTCCCATTCAGATCAGCTGTGGCCATCAAGGTAGGTACAACACACCTTTCAAGTGTGAGAATATGTGGTCTGAGGAAGAGGGTTTTGTCCCTATGCTGGCTAAGGTGTGGGGGGAGTGTCAAGCTGAGGGTACCAGTTCTTTTATTTTAGCAAAGAAGTTAAAGAAAGTGAAAGAGAGAGCAAAAATCTGGAGAACAGAAAATAACCTAGCTAAGGAGAAGGAAAAAAAGGGTGTGTTTGAATATCATTGAAGAGATTGATAGGATGGAAGAAGTTAATCCCTTAACACAAGATCAGAAGATTAAAAGATGTCAGGCTAAATCAACCTTTGACAAGTTTGCGGTGAGAGATGAAATAAAATGGAGACAAAGAGCTAAAACAACTTGGCTGAGAGTTGGGGATAAAAATACTAGCTTCTTTCATAAAATGGCTAATGCCCGGTGTAGAGTAAAAGAGATCAGTAAGTTGGAATGGGAGGGTGTGGTGGGTGAATCAGATTCTGAAATCAAAACTATTACCTCTTCCTTTTACAAACAGCTCCTTGAAGAACCTTGGGCCAACAGACCCCTCCCTCTCCACCCTCCCTTTAGAAGACTCACTGAAGAGCAGAAAGCTTCTCTTGAGATTCCGTTTACTGATGAGGAAGTGAAGGAAGTGATCAATCAGTTGGAAAATGAAATATCTCTGGGGCCAGATGGGTGGACAAATTTGTTTTATGTGAAATGCTGGGACTTCATTAAGCAGGATATCATGGAGGCTTTCCAGTCCTTTCACAATAGTGCATCAATTCAGAGAAGCTTAAACTCCACTTTTATTACTCTAATCCCTAAAGTGGCCGGGGCTGTTAACATTAAAGATTTCAGACCTATTAGCCTTCTCAACAGTTTCTATAAAATCCTAGCAAAAGTGTTGGTTGAAAGGATGAAAAAGGTATTGTCTTCTGCGATTTCTGTGAACCAAGGTGCATTTGTTCCTGGGAGACAGATGTTGGATAGTGTTTTGATAGCTAATGAGTTCATTGATTCCAGAAAGAGGCTGGGTAAGCTGGTTTGGTGTGTAAGCTGGACATCAAGAAAGCTTATGACTATGTGAGCTGGAAATGTTTGGATTTCACCCTAGAAAAATGAACTTTGGCCATAAATGGAGGAATTGAATGAGAGTGTGTGTGTCATCTCCTAAATTTTTAGTCTTGATTAATGGGCAAGTGGAATTTTTTGAGAGTTCTAGGGGGATTAGGCAAGGGGATCCTCTTTCCCCTTTGCTTATCATCTGTCTTATGGAGGTCCTTACTCAGTTTAGTAAGAGTTCTGCGGAAGGGGGCTTATGGGATGACTTTGAGATTTCTCCGGGAAGAGAGAAGGTTCAGCTTCTCCAATTTGCAGATGATTCCTTATGTTTTGTTGATGCTTCGGCTGAACAACTGGATTCTATGTTAGGTATTCTTTGCTGGTTCGAGGTTGTGACTGGGCTTAAGATTAACCTTGGAAAGAGTGTAATTTTTCCCATTGGTCATGTGGAGAACTTGGAGGAGCTAGCTGAGATTTTAGCTTGTCAGGTTAATCATCTTCCAGGGAAATTTTTGGGTCTTCCTTTGGGGGTGAAATGCACCTCCTTGTCAATTTGGGATCCTGTGATTGAGAGAATGGAGAAGAAGTTGGCTTTTTGGAAGGCAAAATATCTCTCTGTGGGAGGCAGAATAACCCTAATCAAAAGTACCCTCTCCAATCTCCCAACATATTTTCTTTCTCTCTTTCCCATCTCTTCTAAGATATAAAAAAAATTAGAATCCCTCCAAAGGAACTTCTTGTGGAGGGGGTGGGAGGATGAGAAGAAAATCCAGTTAGTTAATTGAGATCAGGTCTGTATGTCAAAGATGGTGGGTTGAGCATGAGAAATCTCAAATCTTTTAACTCTGCTCTCTTAAGTAAGTGGGTTTGGAGATTTGGTTCTGAAAGGGAAACTTGGTGGAGGTCTCTGATTGCTGCTAAATATGTGTGGATTGGGGCAACTGGAGTACTTTGGACCCATTTCCGTTCCATCATGGGGCTGTTCCTTGTGGAAAGGAATTATGAAAAATTCCCTTCTGTTTCTGAAGGTTTGGATCTTAAGCTTGGGGATGGTAAGAGGCTGAAATTCTGGAAGGACCCCTGGTGCCTTAACTCACCTTTGGCTGAGGTTTTTCCTAACCTATATCTATGTGCCTCTGCTCCTGATGTATCAGTCTCTGAATCTCTTGATCAGGAAGGGGGGAGTGTGGTATGGTGTCACCTATTTAGAAGGAATCTGCACGATTGGGAACTGGAGCAGCTGTTGGAACTTCTGAAGCTTTTACAGAATCAACAGGTCTCTGTTGAAGCGGAGGATGAATGGAAGTGGAAATGGAGTAAGGATGGGGTTTTCTCAGTCAAATCTATGACTGAGAAGCCGAGTCAAGGAGTTAATATGGGATTCCCGAGTAAGCGGGGTTTTTACTAGTCTCTCTAAGGCAAGCTTTCTGGTTTGGGTTCTGGTTCTCGATAAATGTCTATCTAGATCCAATTTGTGCAAGCGTGGGGTTCAGATCCCTGATCTGAATTGTGGCATTTGTGGGCTGGTGCCTGAGACTAGTGACCATTTATGCATTCACTGTCTCCTCTCAGCCAGATTATGGGAACATTTTATCAATTCAGTAGGTATAAGCTGGGTTATGCCTCGATCTGTTAAAGCTTTGTTGTGTTGCTGGAAGCTTCCTGGATTGAGCAAAAAAGGGAAGATGGTATGGCAAACAGTTCCTGCAGCTGTTATGGTCACTATCTGGTCTGAGAGGAATAGTCGTGTCTTCTGTAACAGATCTAGATCCCCTGAAGACCTTCTGAGGTTGGTGGTTAATAGGCTGGCTCCCTGGTTGTCTGTTACCTCAGAATTTAAAATTCAGAATGTTTTTCAGTTTTTGGAATCTCACTCCATTTGGGACGTGTAATGTAGTAGCCATCTTGGTTTCAGTAATCCTGGCTGCTGTTGTAATATAACTTTCATCAGCAATAAAATTTCTTACTCAACTTTCTCAAAAAAAAAAAACCTGAAATTGAAAATGCAGAATGACACACATTTGCAAATTTTGCCCTTAGTCTATTTATGTAAATTAACCATTTAAAGTTTTCTATTGTGGAAATTTATATTTTTTTTGGATAGGTAATATTCTTACATTTTCAGATTCTGTAAAAGCAATGGACGTGAATGGGCAAGTTGCTGAGGGAGATTCTACCAAAGAAATTCCTACAAAATCTGTGTTTGTTAACTCGGAACCAATGCGAGAGGAGCAGGTGCAGAATGCTGTTAAGTTTTTATCACATCCTAAAGTAAGGGGATCCCCAGTTATTTATAGGCGATCTTTTCTAGAGAAGAAAGGCCTCACAAAGGAGGAGATAGATGAAGCCTTCCGTCGTGTACCTGTAAGCAAGTTATCCTTTAAACCCCTCATATAAATATCTTATAATGCTCTTCCTCCATGGGTATGCATCTTTTTTGACATTTTGCATAACTACAGGACCCACCTCCAACTGTTACCAATGTGCAAGCAACTGCCACGAGTCAAGGTAACGAATCTTAGAATTTGAAGTCAAAATTAGATCTATGGGGTCAATACCATCTTTCCATTGAAAAGGGAAAATGGTTTCAGAATCATGAGCTTAGATTTCATTTGGCATTAGTAAAAATTGTGGGTCACTGCAATACCATTTATTCTTGTATTATTGATAACAGATAGCCAGTTGAAGCCATCTACAAACTTGCAGACACAAATCCAGGGACAAGCTCCACAACCTGCGGCTGTTCCTTCAGGTGCTGCTTCTGCTTTGGCAACTTTGCCACGTACCAAGTTTCATTGGTCCCATGCTCTTCTTGCCATAGGGTTTCTTGCTGTTTCAGGAGCTGGATCTGCTATTGTTTTTAAGGTATCTAAATATTTAACAGCAGTCGCATTGTCTAATGGTGTAGGTCAATTTTTAGGGAACCATTGACCAACTTAGGGCCAGGTATGGTTCCATCAATATTGCATGGACTCCCCCAAGTGATGAAGTGTTTGCGTTAGACAATCATTGTGTTCTCACACTTCCATGAATTGTTGGTGGACACTCCAGCATAACATTTTCCTTTATCTACTTGGTTGTTTGACATAAATTGATAGCTAATATACACAAAGAATGCCAATTTTTCTAGAAACCATTATTAAATAACAAAATGGAGTTCTAAACCCTTTTTATAGGGATATAATGTTACAATTGGAAAAATGGACTATTTTTAATAGTTAATAAATTTCTATAAATGTGTCAAAGTCCTTGTTACTCCTAGAAATGTTTCAGACTTTGATTCCCAAGTTTGTGTCCATGCAATGCTAGGCTCTGCCAATGGCGTATATTTTGTCAAATATTTATACTATGGGGTTATTAGAATTAACTAACTAAATTAATAAATATGCTTAACTTTAATAATTAATTAATTAATTATATTATTTTTTAATTAATCTATAACCATAATTGGTTTAATTTGATCACTAACATTTATTTTTTGGTAAAGTGATTAGTAGTGCCATGACCTACCTTTAGCGTGATTTAAATTAATGCATATTTCTTTGATGGTCCGGGTTGACCCTCATCCTTTGTTTAGAATGGGTCATGTAAGAGTTTTATGTCTTCTTCTACACCTGTATATTTCAAAATGGGTTGGAGTTGCAGTATGTTCCAAGGCCATACTACACAACCTATAAAGGCCATCTAAGGAGTGAAAATATGTTCATTGAGTTTTGTCAAGTCGCTGGAAACTGGCAACATGAATGAACTTGTTCAATAGGCCACATTAGTCATTTGTCCTATATTCACTTTGTGAAATAAAAAAATAAAAAAAGGGATTTTCAGAATCACTTTCTGTAATCTATATGTGTGGCTAAAAAGGTGAGAAGCGAACAAACAAAAAAGCATGAGAGAAGAAGAAACAGGGTGGTAGGGAGAAGGGGCCCCATGAAAGAAATTTAAAATCGTAATTAGTGGGAGTAGGGGCAACAACATTAAAAGTTAATGAACTTAAATTCTTTTTTCTCAATTTCCCACAATAAAAACCCCTCTCACTCTCCTTGCACTCACATCAAACACAGCCTGGGCCTTCCTCTTATCCTCTGTTTTCCTTCCAGCTCTTGTGAACTGTTGTGATTTGTGCGGCATGGCAAAGGACGTTGACACTTCCAAACACAGCCCACTCTTGGCCAAGGACTACCATGACCTCCCTCTGGCACCATTGATCAACCCTGATGAATTCACCAAGTGGTCCTTCTATAGGGCTCTCATTGCGGAGTTTATTGCAACCCTTTTGTTTCTTTACATTACTATGTTGATGATCATAGGTTGCAAAAGTCAAACTGACTCAAATAATAATGGTAGTGATTGTAGTAGGTGCTTGTCTTTTCCGGTCAGTTTCCCTATGCATTACAATCATGAATGGGTGGGGCTTTGGAGAAATATTCAAAAAACCAATAAAAAAAGGAGAAAACAGAGAAGGGGAAATGAAAAAAGGAGAGGCCATGTGATATGGATCAATTTATTTTAGTATATGGTATATAGTGAATAGTAATGGTATATAGTAATAGATCCTAGGGGATTTTAACAATTCATGAATAGTATTTGCAGTAGGGTTCCATTTCAATTCACTTTTTGCATGAATACTAATGGAAAATTAAAAACTATGTAAAACTTTTAGCAATTAAATAACTACTAAGTATTTTCATGAGCCAAAGCCTGAGCCATTTTCTTTTTCTTTTTTTCGCTGGCACCACTATCATTATATATACTGTGGTGTTCTACTCTTGCCAAATGGTTTCTGCCTTCCCTATTTGATGAAAACCCTTTGTACAGAATGCTGTGGTTCCTAGGTTAAAATCTTGGATCCGGAAGGTTGTACTGGAAGAAGAAGATGAGTCAGTGAAAAGAAATCTTTCAAAACCAAGTTTGGCTGAAGAAGCAGCAGCGGCTGCAAAAGCAGCTGCAGCTGCAGCTGCTGATGTGGCCAGGGCAAGTCAGGAGATGTTAAATTCCAAAAATGAAGGTGGTTTATTTATTCCCTGATAGTTTTTTTTTTCCTCACATCCCCTTTTATCCTTTTTTCATTATGGTTTATTTATATTCAAATCTTATGTTCCATTTTTATCCATGTCAGAGAAGAAATACTTTGAGACCTTTATGAGTGTGCTGGATGTCCAAGTAGCGGAAATGAAATCAATGAGTAACGCTATCAGGAAATTGGAAGCTAAAGGAGAACAACATTCTCAATCAGTGTCAAGGAATGGTTAGTTTAATCATTTCCTCCCAGAGAATTGATTGTAGTAATGTTTCTTTTTTTCTGACAGTGCTTCATGGCTGTTAGTGGTGTTTCTTTCTTTCTTATGAATAATGCTAAGATCTTCCAATCCCATCTAGAGCCAGTGAATTGGCTAACACATGGGCTGATGTTTACTTGAACAGGCCTTTCTAGGTGGCAGCCAATTTGCCTACAGTTCAGGGTATAATAATTAGGCCATGGATGTCTGAACTCAATTCAACTTTTTTTTTTGGTGAGTAATAGAGATTTATTAATGAGTAATCAAAAAATACACTGAGAGTACTCTCCACAAGGAGGCATGAAGTGCAGCCTCAAACACCCAAAAAATATTACAATTGGGCCCAAAATAGCTAATTCCTATGTGCCTCTTGTTTGGATTGAAAATCTGGCAACCCATTTTCCAATCTTCTTTCCTACTGAACATTGACTATTATATTTGTGGTTAACCATTTCAATCTTCTCAAAGCCCCCCTATAAGACCAAGCTACTGTCTCTGGCTTTTTTCTGTACCATATCAATTGAGTTCAACTTGATTCAAAAATGCCTTAGGCCCAACTACATGGGGTTGGCTACAACTCAACTGTCATTTCATTTTGTTCAGTACCATATCAATTATGGGTCCTGAAATCATTTTTCACTATTTAAATCCATGTTTATCCCTAGCTCTTTTATTTCAACTTGAAAGAGGTCAGTTTGTGCTATTGGTTTTCTAGATGATCTGCTATGCAGTATGCACGTGATCAAACCATCTTAGTCTACTTTTCCTCCTTTTATCCACTATAAGGGCAACTCCTAGATTCTCAGAAATATGCTCGTTTTGGTCCCATTTTTCTAGTGTTCCTACCCAATCTTCTCAATATTTATGTCTTTTCCTTTTAGCTTAAATGCTATTCTCTCATCACACAATATTCCTGTTGCAACCCTCCATTTTTCCCATCCCACTCAAATTTTATGGGCTGTGGATGTCTCACTTTTGGAAATTCATTGTAGATATTGTGGGTCTGTTATGCAACCAAGCCATAGTTGTCAAGGCAGTAGAGTCAAGCTGGGCAACAAAGGGACACCTTGTCACCTACGATGCCAGGTGCCTAGGCATTTCATTTGGACAAAGTCCTTTTGGATTTCTAGGTTGTTTTTRTACTTGAAATAGCAACCAGGACAATACTAATTAATGAATTTTTTTGTGTTGCTGATAAAAAAAAAGCAACCAGGACAATACTAAAATGTAGTAGTTATGAATTTCACCAATAATAATGAATTCCCATATCAAAGTGTACTTGAACATGCATTTTAAACCATCACTTTCTATAGTCTAAAGACTCTAAACACATAGTTCAATATAATTGATGACTTATTATTAACTTCTAATATGATGAGCAGCCCAGTGCATGYTCCCACCAATTTGGGGTCTGGGGAGGGACAGATCACAGATGTACACAGCCTTACCCCTGCATGTTAGGGGTGAGCAAAAAAACCGAAAAACCGAACCGACTGAAAAAACCGACCGATTTAAAAAACCAGCAGCCTTACCCCTGCTCACCCCTGCACATTAGGGGTGAGCACGATGTACACAGCCTTACCCCTGCACATTCGGTTCGGTTTTGGTTAACCATTTAAAAAACCGGCAGTTTACCGAACCGACCGATATATATATATATATATATATATACAGTAATGTATATTTATATAATATTACATATATGTATTATATATTATATATTATATTTTTTTATTTCTTTTTGAAAATTGAATAAAGTTTCAATTGAAAGTTTAGTCGGCAGTCTGCCTTTGCCAGAGTGCCAGACTGGAGACTGCCCATCTCTCAGTCTCGAAAATCGAAAATTTTCAAGCCTTTATTCTCTTTTATCTCTTCGAATTAGAAACCTAAACCTTCTCTCACTATCTCAGTCTTTTCTCTTTCGTCTCTCTCAGTTCTCTTTGAAGTTCTCAGTCTCTCTTACAGTCTTACTCTTCTAGTCTTCTTCGACTCTTCGTATTCCCCAGACGGCCGTGTGGCCCGCGCCAACCACCAGCACCAAGCAGCAACGCTGGCCGCCGCCTCATCGGCAAGCAAGCACCAATGCCATCTCTGATCTCTGTATCTCTCTTCTCTCTCTCTCTCACTTCTTCTCTCTGCGGCTCCGCCAGGCACCACCTCTCAAGCTCTTACTTTAGGCGATAGCTGACAGCAACCACCAGCACCAGCCAGTCTGGCACCAACCAGTCCCACTCTTTATTAGCTTCTAATATAGCTATGCAAAATTCAAATTATACAGAATAGATTTTTTTTCATTTTCTTCTGTTGCAATGAAATAATGAGCCATGCATGGTCAACAAGAACAGAACAAGAAAGTAAAATAAATAAATAAATAAAAACAACAGAATAGCCCTGCTGTTGACACTATGGAGCTAGAGAGGGAGTGAGAACCCACCAATTTCAGAGAAAGGAGATAAAAGGATGTGCAACCAGAAAGAGCCCATCTCTATTGATGAACCCAATGGAAAAAGAAGAAGAGGAAAAAGCAACATAAAAGAAACAAGGAAATACCTGGGATGCATTTGAGCCTTGGTTCTCTTATTTTTGTCCTACTTCTCTCTAAACCCTCACTTGGTTTCAATCTCTTACCAGTAAAACCCAAAAGAGAAAGGAATTTTTTTTGGAAGAGTAAAAGGAGAACTTTATTAAAAGTAAAAAGAGATACAACATAAGATGATAAGATATCATCCAAAAGGAGAGTACAACTAAATGACCCAACAAACAAATTTCTAGACCCCTTAACAACACTGAAAAAACAGGCACACGACTTACATACCAAAGACTCAAACAAAACCAGACTCGAGCTGAAAACCTTGAAAAGTCTGGCAGAGAGGCTTAGTCTTCATCCATGAACTCATCCTCCTGATTTGAAACTTCCTCGTTCCAAGCTTTGCCTCCTTTCAACAGAGCTTTTTTCTTTAAGTTCTCTTCCCTTTTTCTCCTTTCAAACTCCTCAAAGGCCCTCCTATCAAACCCTTCACCACTCCAAAAAAAGAGACCCAAACTTTTTCCAATCGTCACTCTGTCTACTAACTTCTGAAGAGTCACACCGCCCAAAGCATTAACCTTAAACTCATACTTTGCACCTTCATACTCGTACCAGAATCAGGACCATCATTGCCCTCTTTGTTGGCATGAACATCCATCCCCAAATGAGAATCCAGTGGTTGCTCCTTCATCGTCGTTCCCTTAGAATTGTAGAGATACTTGATGTACTGTAGTTCTATGGTCCCTGTTGTACCATAACATTTATTTTCTTATCTTTCAGCCCTCCAAGGGCCTCTTTGTAATTATTCTTTTTTTTTTTTTTTATCTTTAGCCCTTCAAGGGCCTCTTTGTAAATGCTTATAGCTAATAAGATATATATGCTCTTTGGGGGTGGGGGTCGATCAATTTCAGTTTGACACCCTTGAAACTCTTGGTGTTCTCTTAACCTAGAAGATTGACATGGTATCAGAGCGGGCCATATCCTTCAGTTTCTGATTTGTTTGAGTTTTGGGGTGATTAGTGGACTGTTTAAGTAGTATTTTGATCACTCTCAAATCCTGGTTGAAGTTTTTTAAGTGCTGTTTTGGATCAGACGAAGCCAATATCTTTTTCCAAGAAAAGACACCCAGCAGGTCAGATTTTCTTTTTTTTTTTTTAAAAATTGGCTGGTTCAATCAGCCTAGAACTTTGTAGTTGGTGTCGCATAGGCCTTCTTTATCTGTTCATCATTCAGCCTTGAAGTTTGGATCAGTTTTGATAGGGTTTCGATCCCATCCTGTTGTTGATTTGCTACTGATCTTAGTTGGGTGATTAATCACCGATTTCTTGGATCGTTACCCTCTCTTGAAGTCTTTTAACCTATTTTGGACTGTAGGTGTGCTTTGAAATGTTTGAGAAGACTGATATCGTTCTCGTAAAGTTTGATGGAACTAGCTACAACATGTGGAAGTTTCATTTCAACTTCTTTGTTGAAGGGAAAGGCCTAGAGGGATATTTGGATGGGAAGATTACTAAGCCAAATGAAACTGATATTAAAGGATATGCACAATGGAAGTTGGATAATGGGAAATTATTCTCTTGGATACTCGGCTCAATTGTTTCTCATATTTCTGTACCCATGAGAAGGATGCGTACAACTATGAGATGTATGCATATTTGAGGAAAATGTACCATCAGTCCAACATGTCTAGATAGTATTAGATTGAATCTGAAATCTTTTCCTACTGCTAGGGAGATAAGAAGATTTAGGAATATTATGCCGGTTTTATTGATTTGTGGGAAGAGTATGAACTTATCAATATAAATTTTCTAGATCTTGTAGAATGTGTCAAGTATCTCCAACAACACTTTGAGAAAAGAAAAGTGAATCGGTTCCTTATGAGACTTGGGCTTGAATATGTGATAATTAGGTCCAACATAGATTAGATGGACTGCTCTAGATTTGGATTCAGCGATGGGGGAATTGTTGAGAGAGGAGACTAGACTTTTAATTGCTACAAGTTTGGATAGAAAATTAATTGACTCTAGGGCTAATACAATTTTTGTTGTTCATGGAAACAAGAAATCTGGTGCTAAGGACTTCTCCAAAATACAATGTTATGAGTGCAATGGGGTTTGGACACATTGCTTCTCACTGTAAGAAGAATGTTTGCACCTATTTTAAGCAGCATGGTCACATCATCCCAGATTGACCATCTAAAGGTGCCCAGAAGAAGAACCAACCACGTGCATATCAAGTGAACGAGGGCCAAACCCCTAAAGCTTCCTCTTCCAATGGTGATTCTTTTACTAAGGGTGAATCTTTTGCATCTCTTGCATCTATGGATGAAATTCGACAATTGGTATCCTCTGCTATCTCCTCTACTTTTTCTGCCATTAGCCTGTCTAGTGAGTTTTCTGGTTACCGTTTTCTCAGTCTCATATTTGCATCATTGATTTCGAAGCAACTAATCATATGACAGGAGCTTATTTTGAACCTTATATTAGCATTCCTAAATCCCACCATAGACGTATCATCACTGCCAATGGTAAAAAATTGAATATCATTGGTAGCAATGACATTTCCCTTAAGTTGTCATCTACTACCTCCTTTCTTCTTACCAAAACCTTTCTCGTACCTAATCTTATTGCTAATTTGATTTATGTTGATCAACTTGTTGATGAAGGATATATATTTACTTTTTCTCATGATGGTTGTTTGATTCAGGATTGGTATACTAGGAAGGTGAAGGGGAAGGGGCGTTGGCTGGGCCGTTTATTTGCATTGGAGTTCGAGAATCCTAAAGCACCTACATTTTTAGTATATCTTAGTTCATTTTTTTGAATCTATTGTTGGACAAAGAAATAATGTTTGGGATTTATGGCATAAGTGTTTGGGACATCATCATTTTGAAAAATTGATAACTTTGTTTGACTTTGGTTCTACTAAAAATAAAATTCCTTCTTTACTTTTGATACCTCATGTGTTTCTTGTTGCTTAAGTAAAAGCTGCACTCTACCCTTTTATCACACATCAGAGCATGCCACCTCACCATTTGAGATTATACATAGTGATGTTTGGACTTCATTTGTTATTTCCCGACTTCGATACAAGTACTTTGTCTTGTTTATTGATGATTGCACCAGGTATACATGGGTTTACTTTATGAGACATAAATCTGAAGTGTATCCTACATATTGGCTTTTTCATACTATGATGCAAGTCTGGTTTCAGTCTCATATATGTACTCTCTGTTCAGATTCAGGGGGAGAATACATTGATGGAGACTTCTTAACCTTACTTGAGAAGTCATGGATACAAGTTTAATGAAGCTATCCAGATACACCTCAAAACGTGTTGTGAGAACCCTACTTCAAGAATCTCATGCACCTTCTTCATTTTGGGTAGAGACTGTTAATACTATTGTTTTCTTAATTAACTATATACCCTAATTAGTTCTTGCTAATATGCTCCATTTTCAGAAACTATTTGACCGTTCACTAGACTTATCTAGCCTACATGTTTTTGGGTGTCTTTGCTTTCTTCATTTTCCCCCTCGTGAACGTTCCAAGTTGTCTGCTCAGTTTGTTATTTGTGCCTTTGTGGGATATAGTCCATATCACAAAGGATTTCTTTGTTATAATCCCTTTACTCATCGTATTCATGTTTCTCGAAATGTTGTTTTCCTTGTGTATATCTTCTTTTTTGCTATTGTTGCAAAGTTATTTGCTCCATTTGTTTTTGCCTTGCAGAATTTTGACTCATAAGATGCTTCTCCTCTTGTTGGTGTGAAGGAATTTTTTTGTCTTTTCTCACAAAAGATTATGTGCCCCAGATCCTACGCCTTCAACCCCACTTCCTCCCGGTCTGGATTATCCCCCCACTAATGCTCCTTAAGTGATATTTGTTTAGATTCTCTTCCTTTCACATCTTTTTGCTGTTACTCTTGTATTTCTAGACCACCTGACTGTTATGGATTACCTTCAAACCATAGCTCTTTCTCTACTGTGTTATCTATCACAGATATTCCCCACTCATATAAGCATGCCATTACCAATCCTCATTGGAAAGATGCCATGGATGTAGAAATTCATGCCTTACAAGAGAATGACATTTGGGATTTGGTAGTTCCTCCCTCAAATGCTTCGATTATTGGAAGTTGTTGGGTTTACACAGTTAAGTTGAAATCAGATGGCTCATTGGATTGGTACAAAGCTAGGCTTGTTGCTCAGGCTACACCCAAGAGTATGACATTGACTATGAGGAGATATTTGCTCCTGTTGCCAAGATTACTCCTCCTAGCTTTATCTGCTATGCATTCATGGGCCATTTATTAGTGTTAGAATGCTCGAGTCAGGGGCATTTTGGTCATTCTGGTGTATCTTATTGAAAGTGAAATGTCTATTGTATCTGAGTTTAACTTATGTGTCCCATCTTCTATGAGGGACAAAATTGTCTTTCTTGTAA
>NW_010729248.1:621639-638284 GCF_000365185.1 Nelumbo nucifera
TTGAGGTGGATTGTCACTTTGTGAGAGAGAAAGTGATAAGTGGGGTAATAACTACATCTCATGTGAGCTCAGGAAATCAGTGGGTAGATATCTTCACAAAAGGATTGTCTCGGGGAAGAATADATTACATTTGTAACAAGCTGGGACTATATGATATATACTCTCCAGCTTGAGGGGGAGTGTTAGAATGCTCGAATAAAAGTCAAGTGGGTCGGTTAGGAGAAGTACTTTAGTACATCCTCTCTTCTAGTCGGGCCGAACACTCTTCTCCTCTCCTTCTTCTTCTTTCTCTTTTCTTTCTTCTTTCTTCTTCTCTACTTTGACCTATAAACAACTAGGGTTTATTCACAATTAGTTAGATGTGAATAATGCTTTTCTTCATGGTGATTTGAAGGAGACAATATACATGAAGCTTCTTCTTGGATACAATGGTAATTCCTCTCTTGTTTTTCGGTTAAAGAAATCCTTATATAGTCTTAAACAGGCTCCCCAGGCCTAGTTTGATAAATTCCGAGATGTTGTAGTGGCTGTTGGATATAATCAAAGTGCCTCTGAATATTCTCTCTTCATCTGTCAAAGACCTCAAGGTATTACAATCTTGTTGTTGTATGCAAATGATATGTTATTGGCAGGGGATGATGAGGTTGGAATCCAGGAACTTAAGTCTCTTCTCCACAGTTCCTTCCATATGAAAGATTTGGGTTCTCTTATTTCTTGGGGCTGGAAGTACATCGTAGCACCGTGGTTACTTTGTTTGTCAGCACAAGTATGCCTCTAATCTTATTAAGCTTATTGGCCTTACAAACATCAAACAGGTTGATACACCTTTGGAACTCAATGTCAAGATGTCTAAATCTGATGGGACCTTGCTTCTTGATGCTACTCTACATTGACAACTAGTTGGGTCTCTCATCTATCTCACCATGACTCGTTCGGACATTTCCCATGCGGTTCAGGTAGTTAGTCAGTTTGTTTCAGCCCTATGCCACCCCCACATGACTGTTGTCCATTGGATATCTGTTATGTTCATGGCATTCTGTATCAGGGGTTGTTCTTTTCTTCTTCCTCTTCTCTTTAGTTGAGGGCTTATGCTGATGTAGATTGGGCAAGTTGTCCTGACACCAGACGGTTTACTACTGGGTGGTGTGTCTTTTTGGGAGACTCCCTTATTTCTTGGAAATGTAAGAAACAACAGACAATTTCTAAGTCATCTACAGAAGTCGAATACAGGGCTATGTCATCAGTATGCGGTGAGACTGTTTCGCTTCAATCTCTTCTTGCTGATCTTGGTGTTCACCTCCCCACACCTATTCCCCTCTATGCTGATAACACTAGCGCCATCAAGATTGCATCTAATCCAGTGTTTCATATAAGAATCAAACACATTGAGGTGGACTATCACTCAATTAAGGATCTATTTCTTGTTGGYTCTATTTCCCTTCCTCATATAGCTTTCGACTTACAGATTGCTGACACTCTCACAAAGCCTATGATGAGATCTAGACATCTATTTCATGTGGGCAAACTGATGCTTAGGCTGTGTTTGGTTGCGGTGCAAATTTATTTGCACTAGTACAAATGCGTGGGAGTGCAAATGTAAAAAATGCAAATTCTTGTTTAATTTTGTTTTGGGTCTTACTTTATTCTGCTTCATGCCTTAATTTACTTCATTTGTATTGCAATTAAACAAAATAAGCTAAAATTTGAAACAAAAATAGGTCAGAATTTACACTCAAATCATTTGCACTGCCATGGTTTTGCATCAGTGTAAACTTATTTGCGTTGCAACCAAACACTCAGTTTGAGGGGGAGTGTAGAGATACTTGATGTACTGTAGTTCTATGGTCCCTGTTGTACCATAGCATTTATTTTCTTTCTTATCTTTCAGCCCTCCAAGGGCCTCTTTGTAATTATTCTTTTTTATCTTTAGCCCTTAAAGGGCGTCTTTGTAAATATTTATAAATAATAAGATATACAGTCTCTTTTGGGGTGGGGGTTGATCAATTTCAGTTTGACACCCCTGAAACTCTTGGTGTTCTCTTAACCTAGAAGATTGACAAGAATCAGCTCCAGGTGAAAAACGTCTCTCTTCCATCTTCTCCTATATACTCATTTTTAGTTTTTTTTGTGGGTCTTGCCCTTGCCAAACCAAGCTTCAACCTAGAGAAGATTTTGTCTCCTTGTGCCTCCTTGAAAGCCCTTTATCGTTCATTGTCTGCTCCTCCTTTCCCTTTTAAGGCAGTTTGATGCAAACCTGTTCCCCCTAAGGTCTTGGCTTTCTGTTGGGAAGTGTTTTATGGGAAAATAAAACACCTTGGATAATCTACACAGGAGAAGACCCTATCTCTGCATTTCACCCAATTGGTGTACCCTTTGCAGATCCCATGGTGAGGACTGCAATCATTTGCTAATCTGCTGTACTGTTACAGTAGATTTGTGGGATTGACTCTTCTTGATTTTTGGATGCAGGTGGAATAGGCCAGCAGATGTAAGCTTACTTTTTGACCCTTCTACCTTTGCTTTGCGCCATCGAAGAGGAATGGTTGTAAGAGCAGCACTGCTTTGGACTGTGTGGACAGTGTGGGACAGTGTTGTAAAAGCAGGGTTGTAAGCAGGGTTGTAAGAGCAGGGTTGTAAGCACTGTCCACACTGTGTGGACAGTGTGGGACAGTGTTGTAAGCAGGGTTGTAAGAGCAGCACTGCTTTGGACAGTGTGGGAAGAAAGGAATGCCCGAATATTCCAAGAGAAGGTGCAAAGCCAACAAGATTTGAAGGACTGTATCCTATATAGGGTTATAGTGTGGCTAAAATCTTCAGAGTTGTTTCAGCAGTTTTCTTTTAATGACTGTGGAAGCATTGGGCAGAAGTGGCAAGCAGTTCTTCATTGAAGACAAAGTTGCACATGAGCTGGGTACCTCCACCTGAAGGCTTCCTGAAATTAAATTTTGATGGGAGTAGCTTGGGCAACCCAAGCCCTTCTAGGATTGGAGGGGTTTTAAGGAATGGAAGTGGTTCTATGGGTCTTCTTTTTTCAGGTCCTATAGGTGAGGGGGACTCCACAAGGGCAGAACTTTTAGCTGCACTACAAGGGGTACAGTTTGCTGTACAGATAGGAGTGGAGCAGCTACTAATAGAAGGTGATTCTAAGGTGGTTGTGGGGTGGTTACAGAATCCAGACTGTAGCGTGGTGCTTCAGAAATGAACTTAAAAGATTCAAATGTTTGACGGGAAACTTGTATGTTAGAATACAATGGGTAGGGAGATCTTCTAATGCTATGGCTGACTGTTTAGCAAAGTAAGGGGCGAGGAGGGAACATTTGTATTGGGCTCGGTTGTAATCTTTTTTTATGTTTTTGTAGGGTTTGAGAGGTTGCAGCTCGTGCCTCTCCAAGTGTCTCCTGTAAAAGTTGCTTCTATTTTCTCTCTAGTAAATTCTTCATTTATCAAAAAAAAAAGAGAAACCTAGATAAGATTTTGGTCACATGCACTACATTAGAGTTTCTTAAGCTGTGTGACTTCTTACAATTCACTCCATTAAAACAACTCATTCTTCTCTTCACTCATGCTTCGTCGACCTAAGTCTACACCCAACCTTTCGACCTTCACCTCCTTAAAACAAAAAGAGTCTCCAACATGGTTCTCATGCTGATCACCAATGTTGTCTCCATCATCCAAGGTTCAAAGTATCAACACATATCGGCCCGTATCGGCCGATACGTATCGTTCCGAGACCCCTCCGATACGCCCCTACGGTGGGTGTATCGGAGGTCTGATCGGTTCAGGGGGTAGAGGAGACCTAAACCGGCCTCCCTGAACCGGTTGCGAAAAAAAAATAAAAAAAAGCCTGAAACACTGTATCGATTCGCCCGAAACGCCCATACCGACGTATCTTGCGTATTGGTATTTTGAACCTTGCCATCATCTACCAGCCCTTTTCCTCTTGACACTTCTCCGATCTTAGATTCCACAAAGTCGTCAGTACTTCCTTCCCCAACTTCCTTGACCCCCTCTTTAGACCCACACATTCTCGGTGGGGATTATCTCCTTGGAGGCTAGTAGGTCTACTGAACCTTAGGCCTATACCAAACCTCCTTTAAAGGGAATACCTATTGAGATGAAGATTAGCAAAGGGATTTAAAGAATGAAGCATAGAAGAAAATACTAGAGGGCCCGGAAGTTCAAATCCTTTTGTCTTGTTGAAGGGGGTCCAAACAAACTTTATTAAGAAGACTCAATAATTGGGTTAGACTCTCAATCTCCTTATCCCTTAACCCTCTACAGAACTCAAAATCCCAAATTGGTGCCATAGGAGTTTCCTAAGAGGAAAAGAATTTTGACATAGGCTTTTTTTTTATACCAAGGGATAGTGAACAATGACAAAAAGATGTTCTTCAACGGAGCCTCTCCAACCCAAGTACTAAATTACAATTACACACATCATACGTGACAAAGTTGCGAAATTGAGAAAGAATGTTGTGAATTGCCTTATTATTCAAAAAAAAATGTTGTGAATTGCCTTCCAAGGTGTTGCCAAAGATGCCCATCGAGATACTTCAATGTCCCATTTGTTCTCTGAGTGACCATGAATGCTTCCTACCACCTCGTGTCATAATCTCTTTCTCTCTCTCTCTCTCTCTCTCTCTAGTGGTCACCTCCACACAGCCACTTCCCCAATAAAGTTGTGTTCTTTTGCACTACATTTCCTCTTCCCAACCCTCCCTCCTCTTTAGTCCTACACACCACTTCCACTTTATTAGATAATCCTTCCTACTCTCCTCCGATTCTCAAAGGATATCCCTCATCAATTTCTCTAGTTTCTTGGCTTTCCTAGAAGGAATCCTGAAGATAGATAGAAAGTATGTTGGTAGGTTAGCAAGAGTGGCTCTAATCAATGTGATTCTACCCTCAAAGATATGTAGTTCTTCCACGAAGCCAATCTTTTCAAACTTCTCAACAACTGGGCACCAGAAGCTACTCTCCCTAGGGTTTGCCCCTAATGGAAGTTCCAATTAAGTCATAGGCCAAGTAGAAATAGAACATTCTAAACATTTCACAATAGCCTCCTCCTCTCCATTTTCCAAATTCAAAACATGCTTCTCTATCTTGTTACACTTAGACAACTATGAACCATGTTAGCTTAGCTGGGTTCATGAAAAAATCTGTGCACCAAATAGTTTCTTTAGTCTGTATTTGCCCATAAGAATTTTCCCACAATATTTCTTTTCTCACTTGTTTCCCAAGGAACTAAAACGCAGCCTTATGGTTTAATATGGGTAAGTATGTGAGTTATTATTGAGATTACTTGTGTAAATTGGAACCTATGTTACATGAATATTCAAAATTTAATGCCATTTTTGTTTTTCACTTCAGTTTTCACTTTGATTTTTTTCAGAGAGGGTAATAAGTATATAATATGTACGTACCAAAATGAGGAGAGTCTTGTTCATGAGGTATTTGGGTAACATAAGTTGCAGGACATGACTTAGAGCTGCGTGCTAAACATTTTAGATGTACGTACATATTCTAGTTGATGCACTAAGGACTAAAAAAGCATAGAAGCGAGTGAGTTGATGCTAGTTTATGATTCTCAAATATCTTGGCAAAGGGCTATTTCTCTTGGGGACCGTTTATAATGGTTGAGGAAAAACTGAATTTGTTGTTTTGTCTTTTAGTGGATTATTCATTAAGTAGGTTGTAAGCTCCTTTGAATGGAATGTTGGGTTAATAACTTTACCCTTAAATATTGCACTGTATGATTATTTTGTGCACTAAAAGGGAAGGCAAGAAGCCATTCAGGTTAGCCATTTCAGCCATTACCAAACAGCCCCTTACTCATACTGCACCCCTAGGTATCCCTTATTATTTCTAGTACTCCTTCCCTCAAGTTGTACATTCTGCATATCTTTAAAAGTACTGCTTATGGTAATTGTCTTGATGGAGCTATTGTACCACTCGGAAGATGATAACTTCTTTCTTCCATTTATGGAGTCCATGACTGTTGGGTTCTGAAGACTTGCAGTTATGGATGAACCAGTCAATTTGTCTTCTCTGGGGCAGCCACCCCGGTGGTAGCCCATCTAGTCCACTCCTCCCATGGTTAGGTCCATATCCAGTCCACTCCTCCCAAGACCCAGATAGCTGAGACCAACATTGGTTAATGGCATTTTTTATAGACTTGATAATATGTTGAAATGAGAAAAACGTGTACATGGTGCAGAAATCATCGCCCATGATAATCTTGTATATATTTTCGTTTTGCAAATTTTCTGGACTCTCAAATCATGATTTCTCTTCTGCCATTTTCATGTGCGAGAATTTTGTATAGATTTATGCCAGAAATAGGAAGTTTACATTTGTCATTAAATACTATTATTTTACTGCAATCATCAGGACCAAGTAACACATCATGGAGTGCCTCGCATGCTAGCCAAGAAGATTCTAGAGGTTTTATGGAAGGTTTTAAGGTAAATTAAGAATGTTTATAGTAGGGGAGTGGTTCAATGGCTCTAGAAATATTTCAGAGCCGTAGTCTATGATATATATGTATATATATTATCTTAGTTAATCCTAGTTGACTCTCTTACTATTTCATAATGTTTTGACCAGCAAGCAAAAGTGAATGGGACAGTGGACTTTGACTCAGGCTCAGGTAGGGCGTTGTTCTTCTATTGCTTAAACTTCATAATTTTCCTTATTCCTGAAGCTCATCTTTGCAACTTGTTTCTTCATTATGATAACTGGGTCATTCTGCACAGGGAGGCCTATGTCAGCACCAGCATCCATGGAGCCTTCGGTTGCGCCACACCCAAAGTCATATATGGAGGTAATATTCTTTATCTTCCCATCCCTTGCTGCTAGGCCTAAAAGTGCTGTTTGGCTTAATCCGGTATTGAAAGAAAAGGAAGAAGAAAATTTGTCACTACTACCAGGGAAGGCTGTTTGGATGAGTGTATTAACTCAAATGTGCTAATGGAATTGAACTGGCTTGACTGTTTCTCTTGGGTGAAAACTGTTGAGAGCTTGATTTCATGATTCACCTTGCAGGTTCCAAAGCTTGACAGTGTACTTTTCCTTCCATATTTTACTACATCTTTAGCTGTTTTCTCTACACACATACAAACTTGTGATTCTAATGCACATATACCCATGACAAGTTGGACAGTGTTTTAAAACGTGRAGGTGTGACGCGAGGTGTTCCACTACCTAGAGGCGTGAGGCGTAGTTCAGAACGTAAGAGGTGTAAGACTCCTGAACACAAGGAGGCGTAAGCCTCCTTAAGAGGAGGGGGTGAGGAGGAGGAAGAAGAGGAAGGGGGAATCTCATTTTTTAAAGATTTTTAATAAAAATCTTTTATATTAAGAACAAAGATGGCACTAGTTGCAGGGGGGGGGGGGGTCTTGTCAAAGCTATGAGGCGTACACCTCAATGGTGTCAGCACCTCTAGCATACGCCTCAGGGCGCTTTGGGTGCGCCTCGCCTGAAGGCATGCCTCCCATGCCTTTTAAAACACTAGTTGGAAAGTTTGCATTAGTATTCCTAGAAATGTGCATTTGCATCTCTTTGGGACAGGAAAAAGGGCACTTGTTCATTTTGCTTCATATTTGATTCATGTGTTTAGAGGATTGAGAATCCATTAAACCTTCTTATTAATTGTGCTAGCAGTAGGGGTGAGAAAATGGTTTATTCGGTTAAAGCCCAAACCAGATAAACCGAAATACTGAAAAACCAAGATTTTCAGTTATTTCAGTTAAAAACTGAATTTCGACACTATATATATTATACATATTATATATGTATTATATGTTAATATATAGTATATAGATAATGTAGTTCAGTTAATTCGTTTTTTTTGGTTAACCTAATTCCTAAACCTGAAAACCGAAACCAGAACCAAAATTTTATAAAACAAGAAAAAAACCGAAACTGAAATTTTTGGTTTTAGCTGAATAATGCTCACCCCTAGCTAGCAGTTAGGAGGAGAAGGTGAAGGTTAAGAGGAGAGAATTGGGGAAACAGAGATAGGTGCACATACACCTATTCTCCTCTTTTATCAACTTATAAGAAGATTGTGTAATTAGAATAATATCAATGTTACTGTTTATTCACAGATGCTACTAGTATAAGCCAAATACAACTACGATACTCCCCCTCAAGCTGGTGCATAAATGTCACACATACCCAGCTTGCTAAGAGTAGTAACATGTTGATATTAGGAAGTGCCTTCATAAGAACATTTGCTAACAGATAAACCTATGGAGGCTAACCTGAAGTTGAATGAGCCAATTTCAGATATAGGGAGGTTCAGTAGTTAGAAGAGAAGAGATAGGTGCACAGAAACATATTCCAATGGGTTCACTGGTGACCCACTTGATAGCAGCGGGGCCATACCTGTTTGGGTTGTTGGTATGCAAAGCGGCATAAAAAATTCTAGAGAGATCGCATAGGAAAGGTAGGGCAAAGGAGGAAATAAGTGGTTCTTATATGGCACATACATGAATTGGTGCACCTGCGACATACCGAATAATAGGGGTGAGCATTATTTGGTGAATTGAAAATTTTGGATTCGGTTTTTTTGGTTCAGTTATTTCAGTTTTTGGTTAATTCAATTCGGTCTTTAAATTAGAAATTTGGTTAACCAAGAAAACCAAAATTTGCTATATAACATGTAATATATTTGTTAGTGTCAAGTATGTAGGGGTATTTCTGTCTTTATACATATGTTGAGGTTGCTGATGTGTAATATTATGTTAGAACTAGTGTCCCTCACTTAAGTAGGGGCACATGTGTCTTTTCCATTATGTTAGTAATATAAAACATATCTGGCTGAATGGGAGAGGTAATTTTTCTCTCATTCGAACCAGACTTTTCTTCTCTCCTTTTCTCCTCCTTTCTCTCTCTTTATTTCTTCTTTCTTCTTCTCTCTTCTTGGCTGTTATCAGACTAACAGAACTCAAGGGCAGACCGAATCATAATATGGTATCAGAGCTCAACTAAGCAACTCGGATCTGCCCAGGTTTCTGTTTTCTGCGCACCTAGTCTAGGGTTTTCTCTTGGTTTGTTTGTCATCGGTTGGAGATAAGGGAAAGGGCTGAAAAGGAGTGGTCGTCCTCTTCCCTTGGAGGTCTCTATGCCTCCAGTTGTGCTGTTCGTGGTCGATTGCTGTGGTTTCTAAGAAGCCCTTCCCTTATCAATGAAGAGAAGAGGGCTGATTTGTGTTGCAGTGAGTGTCTTGTGTGGTTTGAATTTCAGGTGATGAGGTAAGAGATTTCTATGCGTTTTTTTGTTATGAATCAAATAAGAAGTATGTTTTAGATCGTATGGTGGGATTTCAGACTGTAGTGTGTTAGGGTTTATGCTGTTTTCAGTGTGATTCGAAGGGGGAGTGGTCCTCATATAGTGTGGTGAGATTTCAGGTAGTCGTGGGCTAGGGTTTGTGGTGTAAAGACTTCAGCAATTACAAGTGCTGAAACCAGTGTGATCAGTGTGGTGTGGTCTAGTGTGTAGTGTGCCGAATTCAGCAATGGGAGATAGCAGTGATAGCAAATCTAATGTGATAATACCTACTGATTACCTGAATGTTCAAATGACCTCCATTAAACTGAATGGAGGGAATTATGTTCCTTGGGATAAATCTGTAGAAGTTTTTGTAAAGGCAAAGAAGAAGGTGAAACACATAAGGGAGGAAAAACCCTCCACTGATTCTCATGAGTATGATGATTGGGAACAAGAGGATGCACAGATTATCACGTGGTTATGGAATAGTATGGAACCCAAGATTAGTGTAAATTTGATGTTTCTTGACACTGCCAAAGATGTGTGGGACCATGCTAAGAAGTTGTATTCTGGTCAAGACAATACAACCAGAGTATACCAGCTGTATCAGGAATACTTTAATCTGCAACAGGGCAATCAGAGTCTTGAGGAGTACTATGCTAGTATGAGAAACATTCGTAATGAGTTGAACGTTTATCACCTCCTCACTTCTGATGTCAAAATTCAGCAACAGTAAAGAGAACAACTTGATGTGACTGGATTTTTAGTGAGGCTGAAATCTGAGTATGAACCAATGCGGGCTCAAATACTAGGAGGATCAACTCTCCCTTCCTTGGAAGAGGTGTTTGCTCGACTTCGGAGGATTTCCATTGGATCTACTAAGAATTCTAATGTTTTCGATAGATCAACCTTTGCAGTATCGAGGGGCCGTAGTGTTAGAGGTGGAGCTCGGGGAGCTCAGTCTGGCCATAGTGGTAGCAGTGGTCCGGTATATGGCTGGAGTGGTAGCAGTATGAGAGGTTTGTACAGTCCACATCTCAGTAGAGCACGGCTACTCTCGCACACTCAGGTATGGCTTGTTTGGCATCCACACCAATCCCTGGATTGTTGACTTTGGAGCCTCCTATCACATGATTGGAACTCCAAGTGTGTTTTCTTCCCTCTCATTGCTCAACATCACAATCTGTTACCCTTGCTAATGGTTCCACATCCTCCATTTGTGGTGTTGGCAATGTTAACATGACCCCCTTATCTTTATCCTCAGCGTTGTATGTCCCTAAATTTCCGTTTAACCTTATGTTTGTTAGTAAGTTGACCAAGTCRYTCAATYGCTCTATTACTTTTTACCCTTCTTCGTGTGTTTTTCAGGATCTCAAGACGGGGATGAAGATTGGTGGAGGGCATGAAGCTGGTGGATTGTATTATCTTGGTGGTGGAAGATATCATTAGCTCTCCAGTCATCCCTCTCTCCTCTCCAGTGGCACTGTCGATTTGGTCATCCTTCGCTAAAAGTTTTGAAGTCTTTGGTCCCTTCGTTGAGTCAACTTTTTGTTTTAGATTGCGAGTCGTATCAGTTGGGGAAACATCATCATGTTCCCTTTAGTCTTAGGGTTGATAACCGTGTGTTGAGTCATTTTTCTTTGGTTCATTCAGATGTTTGGGGTCCTTATAAAGTGATGTCATACAATGGGTATAGATATTTTGTCATTTTTGTTGATGATTATTCAAGGATGATGTGGCTCTATTTAATGAAAGAAAGGAGTGAATTGTTTACCTTCTTCCAAAAATTTTATGCTGAGATTCGCAACCAATTTGGTGTTAACATTAAAATTTTTCGTTCCGATAATGGCTGTGAATATTTCTCTTCATCATTTCAAGAATACTTGGATCAACGTGGCATTGTACATCAGACCTCATGTACCTACACCCCATAACAAAATGGGGTGGCCGAGAGAAAGAATCGTCATCTTTTGGAAACAGCTCGATCCCTCATTCATCACATGAATGTTCCCAAACCCTTTTGGAGTGATGTGGTGCTTACTTCTTGATTAATCGGATGCTCACATCTATCTTTGATGGTCATTCCCCATCACTACCTTGTTTCCCACCTTGTCTCCATTTCCTCTTTCTCCTCCGGTTTTTGGATGTGTCTGCTTCGTCCATAATCTRGGCCTCAGGAAGGACAAGTTAGATGTACGATCCATTAAGTGCATCTTCCTTAGCTATTCCCGGACCCAGAAAGGGTATGTGTTRTCATCCTAGTTCTCGACATTCCTTTGTGTGTGTTGATGTTACCTTCTTCGAGTCTACTCCGTTTTTCTCGGGGTTCAGTGGTGTTTCTTTCTCCTCATCACCTACTCCTCTTCCTCTTCCAATTGCGGATTTTGTTCCTCTTGTTCTAGTTGTGACCAAGTCCTTGCCTCCAGTGCCACCACCACCACCTATTTTCCAAGTGTATATAGATCATCCACATGTACCGGCTGCTCCTCCAACTCCATCAACGTCGACAAATCCGACAGTTGTCCCCACACTGGCCCCAAACCCAGTATCAAATCTTGATCTTCCCATTGCCTTGCGGAAAGGTAAACACACTTGTACCCTTCATCCTATTTCTAATTATGCTTCACTCACTCACCTTTCTACTTCCCATCGCCAGTTTATCTCTTTGTTATCCTCTGCCGTTGTCCCTAAGGATGTCCAGGAAGCCCTTACCTCTCCAGGATGGTGTCGTGCAATGGAAGAAGAACTTTCATCTCTAACTCATAATCATACTTGGGACCTCACCACTCTTCCTCCTAGGAAGCAGGCTGTCGTTTGTAAGTGGGTTTATACTGTTAAGTGTTTACCTGATGGTAGTGTAGAGCGACTGAAAGCTAGATTGGTTGCAAAAGGGTACTCCCAAACCTATGGTATTGACTACACAGAGACCTTCTCCCCAGTTGCTAAGATAGGTTCGGTTCGTGTTGTGATTTTTCTTGTTGCTATGTATGATTGGCCCCTCTATCAGCTTGATATCAAGAATGCTTCTTTGCATGGTGATTTGCTCGAGGAGGCCTACTATGGAGCAACCACCGGGGTTTGTTGCTCAGGGGGAGGATGGTAAGGTGTGCAGACTAAAGAAGGCTATTTATGGGTTTAAACAGTCTCCTCGAGCATGGTTTGGTAGGTTCAGTGAGGTGGTAAAGAAGTTTGGTATGAAACAGTGCCAAGTTGATCATTCGGTCTTCAATCATGACTCTCAGGCAGGAAAAATCCTCTTGGTGGTGTATGTAAATGATATTGTTATTACCGGAAATGATAAAATGGGCATTGACAGGTTGAAGACTTTTCTGTAGGAACATTTTCAAACAAAGGACTTCGGTAAATTGAAATATTTCTTGGGGACAGAAGTAGCAAGGTCTAAACATGGTATTAATTTGTGTCAGAGGAAATATGTGCTTGATTTGTTGGAGGAAACATGTTTGTTAGGTGCTAAACCAGCTAAAACACCTATTGGAAACAAATACTAAGCTGAGCAATGATATGGATGAAGTGTTTGAAGACCCTAGCAGATACTGGCGASTTGTAGGTAAACTGAACTACGTAACCATTACTTGGCCAGATATTTCATTTGCGGTTAGTGTGGTAAGTTCATGCAGAAACCTCTGGTTCCTCATTGGGATGCGGTTCTAAGAATTGTGAGGTATTTAAAAGGGGCTCCTGGCCGTGGTTTGATATACAAAAGTGGTGGAAAACTTGAAATAGAAGGATATACTGATGCTGATTGGGCCGGTGGTGAGAAGCAGTGCAGAGGCAGAATATAGAGCTATGACACATACCACCTGGGAATTAGTGTGGTTAAGGAGCCTTTTACTAGAGATAGGATACAATGTTAACACTCAAATGAAACTCTACTATGACAATTAGGCTGTAGTTCATATTTCTTCTAATCCAGTGTTCCATTGAAGAACCAAGCACTTAGAGGTTGACTGTCACTTTGYGAGAGAGAAGGTGCTGAGTGGAGTGATAGACACTGCATATGTTAACACAGGGAACCAGTGGGCAGACTTGTTTACTAAAGGGTTGAGTTGGGGAAGAGTAGACTACATATGTAACAAGTTGGGATTATATGATATATACTCACCAGCTTGAGGGGGAGTGTTAGTGTCGAGTATGTAGGGGTATTTCTGTCTTTATACTTATGTTGAGGTTGCTGATSTRTAATATTATDTTAGAACTAGTGTCCCTCACTTAAGTAGGGGCACATGTGTCTTTTCCATTATGTTAGTAATATAAAACATACTTGGCTGAATGGGAGAGGTAATTTTTATATCATTTGAAGTAGACTTTTCTTCTCTTTTTTTCTCCTCCTTTCTCTCTTTCTTTCTTCTTTCTTCTTCTCTCTTCTTGGCTGTTATCAGACTAACAGAACTCAAGGGCAGACCGAATTATAATAATATTATACATAACATAATATATAATATATAACATATAACATAATATTTAATATATACTATAATGAAATTTGATTTCATTATATATAGAATAGAATAGAATAGAATAGAATAGAATATGAAATTCGGCTTTAACCGAAAACCGAACTGAAAATTTCAGTTTCAGTTTTTCTATAATTCGGTTTTGGTTCTATTTTCATTTTCTTAATTTGGTTTTTAAAAATTTGATTTATTTGGTTCAGTTTTCTAACCGAATGCTCACCCCTACCGAATAATGAACATTGTGTCCACATTGGATGCTAACTTAACGCCATGCCATGTTGGAGAGGCAACAACTCAAATGATAGAATAGAATAGAATAGAATATGAAATTTGGTTTTAACCGAAAACCGAACTGAAAATTTCAGTTTCAGTTTTTCTATAATTCGGTTTTGGTTCTTTTTCATTTTCTTAATTTGGTTTTTAAAAATTTGATTTATTTGGTTCAGTTTTCTAACCGAATGTTCACCCTTATCGAATAATGAACATTGTGTCCACATTCGATGCTAACTTAATGCCATGCCATGTTGGAGAGGCAACAGCTCAAATGCTTGGCTGCTTCAGGAAGCTAAAAAATTTTGCTTCCTCAAATGGCCTGAGGCTTATAAATCAAGGTGCTACATTGGGTTGAGGTTTCCCATGTTCACCCTTAGGTTTTTTGACCGTTGAGGTTTAAATGCCTATGTGGCACTGATGTGGAGCTCAAATGACAACACAACACAGCCATGCCAAAAATGGCTTGATTAGAGGTTGAAGGGTAGGAAGAAATGAGGTGGTAGTTCCTTGCTATTTGCAAATATAATTTTATTTTGTGAAGGAGGCAATCAAGATGATTTGAGGAACTTGAAGAAATTAAGATTTTTGATACTATCTCTAACCTGAGGGTGAACATGGGAAAGAGTCATGTAACAGGTATTAGTTTGGAAGTGGAAGGAATTCATGTATTGGTGGGGATTCTAGGATGTGAAGTTAGATATTGGCCTTTGGTGTACCTAGGTCTTCCTTTGGGAGGGAACCCGAGAACATAGGTATTTTGGAAACTGGTGGTAGAAATATTTGTCAAAAAGCCAACACCTTGGAAAAGAAATTGTATTTGAATGGGTGGGAGAATAACCTTGATTAGAGCAACTTTGGCCAATTATCTATCTACTTCTTGTTCACCTTCCGTATTCCAGTTAGATTAGTGGGTTAACTAGAGAAACTTATGAAGCACTTCTTATGGGGAGCTAGGAAATGAGAAAAGGGACCATTTGGTGAAGTGGGAATAGGTTATAAATCTAAGGAACAGGGAAGGCTTGCAATAGTGAACCTAACTCATAGGAATACGGCTCTTTTAAGTAAATGGCTGTGGAGATTTTCTTTGGAAAGGAACAGGTTTTGGCATAGGATTATTGCAAGCATACATGGGATGCAAATGCAACCCCCATCTCAACTTCAGCTTCTTGGGAATCAATACAAGAGGAAAACTGGTTTTCATTAACTTTATCCGCTTTGGGATTTTGGTTTTAGAGGTGGATTGAGGGATAATGAATGTGAGTTCCTTATTCATTTGTTGGCTGAGCTTGATTCAGTTTTTTTTGGACTAGTTAGTGGAGGACACTAGAGTTTGGTCAATCTCTCCTGATGACATATTATGGAAAGACAAAGGAAATCTTCCAAACTATCTCTCACTAGTCGTTATGCATAATCTTCATTAAAAGGTATAAGCTCCATATTTATATATAGAAAACAATGTGTTCATGAGGAGAAAAAGAAGGAAAAGAAAATTTAGAAAAATATAGGAGCTGAGCCCCTATTTTTGTCCTAGGAAAAGAAAAAAAAGAATGTGTTGTTTGGAGAAAATTTGAAGTTCTTTGCTTATTGGTTCAGGTTTTGAAGTCTTCCCATTCAAGAGAGCATACACCACCATGTGTGTTGATTAAATCCTAACCAGTAAGAAAATAATAAAAAGAAACTAGTATATAAGCCCATGAAATGAATAATTTAGTAATAATATGTATTTTGTTATTATAACCCCCAAAAATTAAGGGTATAAAAAATTTCATAGCGCCATGTACAAAATAGATTAGGCACTTAAAGCAAGCAACCCTCAAGGTAGATGATTCTACTCTGTAAGGTTTTAGTTTGCCAATAGGACAAACTACTGATTTTACGGAAGCAGAAGAAGGTAGTGCCTTGTTGGTTGGTCTCAGAACATAAAGTTCTCCAGATCACTTCCTTGAATATTGAAAAAGACTCAAGAAATGTTATTTCATTGTCTCAATGTACCAAAAATGGCCCTTGTATGTTCTCTTACTTTTTCAATGAAATTAGGGAAATCCCATCTTAGTTGAATGGTGAGGTTAGATGATTTCCAAGGGATAGGGATAAAACCAGTTTAGGAAACTGAACCGGACTGGTCGGTCAGATGGGTTGCACCGTGACTGGGGCCCTCACCAGTTCGATTACACCCCAAGAATTGAAATGGTTAAAAACCTGGTGAAAACTGGCTAACTGACCAATTTAATGAAATTGATTCTATTATTGATAAAAAAAGCTGGCTGACTGACTGGTTTAACTGGAAAACTGGTGAACCATTCTCGGTTTCATGAAACTATTTGGGCCATTAAACAATTGAAATTTCAAAACATGTGTGACAAGACTTGAACCCATGGCCTCTTATTTTGTAGTATTGCTTAATTACTATTAACCTACTTCTTTATTTTTGTTAATTAATGACTCTTTATGTTTTATATATTGTGAATAAACCCTAGTTGTTTCTAGGTCAAAGTAGAGAAGAAGAAAGAAGAAAGAAAAGAGAAAGAAGAAGGAGAGGAGAAGAGTGTTCGGCCAGACTAGAAGAGAGGATGTTCAAAAGTCACTCTCCTAGCCGACCCACTTGACTTTTATTCATGAAAAAA
>NW_010729248.1:639389-663569 GCF_000365185.1 Nelumbo nucifera
ATATATATATATATATATCTGTGTGTGTGTGTGAATTAAGAGGCTTGAGCCCTTGTCATTTGCTTTAAAAATTAAGGAACTTGCCATCCATCCACCATGTTTAAGTATGACTAAAGTTGTAAAATATATTATATATAGTATTTATAAGACCCATAGTATATATATGTATATGCCATGTCACACGGTTTGAGTCGTTTGGCCCTGGTTGAACCTCTGATCTGTTAAACTCTCCCTTTTCCTATTCTTTGAACATTTTTTAAAACAGGGGCTGATTGATTAGCTAGATCAAGTCAGGAAGGCCATTTTTGAATAGTGGAAACACGCCTGTTTGGTTGGGCTGCATGTTTTATTGATTTTTTTGTCTTTCATGTGCATCCTCCCATGAACATTAATCAATCAGAATAATTAATTATACGAAGGGGGACATAAACTCTCTTAACTCCCCAGCAGAGGCATGAACCCCCACAAAGAGAAAACCAGAATTACAACTGAGCCCAAAATATAGATTCCCTGTCCACCCCTAGTTTAGCCAACTCATCAGCAAACGAATTAGCAGATCTCTTCACTCAACTGAACTTTATTTCCATGTCCTTAACTAGCCATCTGAATTTTCTCCTTTTGTTGTTGTAGTTCCATAATCCAGCCTTGTCTTCTTGCAGCCACCCTACTACCACCTCTGAATCCCCTTCAATTGCAAGCCTTTTAATGTTCATATCCTTTGCTCTTTGGGCACCTTCCAAGACTGCAAAGATCTCAGCCCTGAGAGAGTCTCCACTCCTGATTGGGCCTGAGAACAGAGCTAAAACAGTCCCATTCTCATCCCTAAATACACCCCCTATTCCTGACTGCCCAGGATTCCCTCTACTACTACCATCGAAGTTCAGCTTTATAAATCTAGAGGGGGGAGGGGTCCAAGACAGACTTAGACCCGTTTTGACCTGGGCACTGCTAGCAATCTCTCTCCAATTCCTTGGCAGATCATCCACAGTAAAATTGTGAATAGGTCCGATGATTTCAACCACTGAACTACCCTGATGTGAATCAGCTCTATCAAATTTTCAACACTTCTCTCTCTTTCAGAGAAAAATCTTGAATTCCTTTCTTGCCAAACTGACCAGCACATCGCAGCCCCTAGGCATCTCCACATAGTTCTGCCCCTTTTCAAATGCTACCTGAAAAAAGAACAAAAAAGGCTCTGTGCATCCACAGGGGGGTTCCACCCAAACCCGAAGAGAGAGAAGGCCCATTTCCAAATAGTTTTGGCAACCCGGTAAGAAATCAAAAGGTGAAAACCAGTCTCCCCATCAGCTTTACAAAGAATACACCTATGAGGGGATAATCAAGTCTTGGGTCTCTTTCTTTGAAGCAGATTACTAGTGTTGATTCTATTCAGAAATAATTCTCAACAAAAACTTCCAACTCTAGGAGGAATTGGCTTATGGGATTATCTGGCTGAGTCAAGACTTTAAAGAATGAAGCACAAGAGAAGGAACTTGAGGGGGTGGGGATCCAAATTCTAGTGTCTTCCTTAGTGGGGTCCAGGAAAACATTTTCAAGAAAACCCAGGAGAGCCAAAGTGCTGTGCAGATCTGCATCTCTAACAGCCCTTCTCAAGCCCAGGTTCCAACCAAACTCAGAAGTTGAGGAAGAAGGGACAATGAAGGAGGATATGGGCTTATTTTTAGGTCGGAGAGAGAATACAAAGACGGAAACTGGTCCTTCAAAGGGGAATTACCCACTCAGGTCTGTTCCTAGAATTTTATGAGGTTGCTTGAGTTTAAATCATACTTGATTAAAGGGGAGAAGATAGGTAATCCTCCCAGGAACATTCCTTCGTTTTTTTACCGAATGTTGTTCTTTTCTCAAAAAAAAAAAAAAAACGAAAGTTTTATTTATTCCTCTTTGATGGAACATGTGCAATGGGCAATAAATATCTTTAATATTTTTTCAGACTAAGATGAATACTACATCTAGCTTCTAAAGGAGACTTGATGTGATTCCCAAGTATGTTGGTTGATGGTGTAATGTTAGGTATATATTACTAAACTTAGAAACCACATTGGGAAGGCAGCATGTACATTAGATGTATGCTATAAGGGGCGTATTGCTATATACACCATCATTATTGTTGATTTCATATATCTGCTTTCTTTTGTTTTCAAGTTAATCAGTTTATTAACAAAAATAGAGGCATGGCATGAGTACGAAAATTCTATTTTGCAGATCATGGCTATGGTGCAAAGAGGGGAGAAACCTCCTGGCATCAAAGTAATCCATTTCTTCATTCCCTTCACAAAATGGGATTTAACTGGCTATGTTGGATTGCAACATTAATTTTGTCTTGTTTTGGTCTGGTTCCAGGAAATCAACGACCTACCTCCCAATCCAAACCAGCCACCATCAAATCCTCGTTTAGCACCTAGAATGAAGGTTTGCCTTTGGAATATTTTTAAAATTTTAACTTTAAATATTGGATGAAATTTGCCTTATTTTTGAACGAACAAGGGAATTTTGAATAGATATCAAATTTGTTTTTTGTTTTGGAATAGAATGATTAGTTCATTTCCTTTGTTTTATTGTTGTTTGCTGGACTCCAATAATCAATTCCATTTTCAAAGTTAACACGGTATTCTTGACTATCATGGTGTTTGGAACCAATGCCATTTCCTGTTGTGTTTTTTGAGAAAATGGCACTGCATTGGCATGGCATTTTCTCAGAAAATGTTTTTTTTTTTTTCCTTTTATTTTTCTATTTGGTACTATTGCTGTTGCTGCCATATAGACGTTTTTCAATGCCATGTCAGCTTACCATTGCTAGCATCAGTAAAAAATGAGAAAACACCAAAAAGGGCATTTTCTCAAATCACACCTTTCCTGATTTCCAAGGCGTGGTCTGAGAAATGTTGTTTTTGGAAAAACGCATAACCAAACATCAGGAATTGTCTGAAAAATGGATTTTAGATGTGGCATACTGGTGTGACACCTTTTTTCAAATAAATGGCATTGGCTCCAAACACCAGCTATAACATCCTTTTGGGGGGTCATCAGATGATCTGTGCATCTATAAATCAATCCCCTTCTTGATACAGAGAAGACTTCCTATTATGACCTTTCAAAAGACAGATGAATTCAAGAAGATTGGAACTGAATATTGAATAGCAAGCTGAATTAAATAGAACATTTAATGAAGTAAATGGAGTCAATGAATGGTGAAATTGATGATTTTGTTGTTACAATTCCACGTGTTCAAATAACATTGGGAACTTTACTTTCAGTGGCAACCTAGTTGTACTTGTTTTTTTTCTTGTGTTTGTGGGCTCTATGCTGACCTGTATTCTATCTCGTTCGTTTCCTTGCCACCATGTTCTTCCTTTAGCAGGGGTTCACTTCTTTCTTATCATTAATGAAAGCATTCTGATTTTTATTGATTAAAAAACTAATAAGTAAATGTGTAAGTAATCAGTTGCTTTTAAATTTAATTAAGTTTTTTTTTTTTTTTTTAATTTCTGAGCAGCCATGGGAGGTTGGTCAGGCTCAGAATAGCTCTAGCTACACCCTTCAGTCCCAAACAAGCGGTGAAAACTCAAGTTACAAGGTAGAAGATAATGGTTCTGCCTCTCAGTTGAATGGTTACAGCTCAGAGCCTTGGTGGCAACGGAAAAATGTGAGAATCTCAGAAATTGAAGATGAGAATGATCAAAGGATAGCCTCATATGGCATAGTTCCTGTGGCCAATGAACGTCCTGTCCAGCGTACATGGGTTCCACCACAGCCCCCACCGGTTTCCATGCCTGAAGCTGCTGCAGCAATCCGACAACCAAAATCCATAATTCAGAAGGAGCAACCAAGTAATGACCAGGTGATGGAACGCTCCTCAGACGAAGTTGATGAGTTGCAGAGGATTACAAAACTATCAGAGTTGGGAGGTGAAGTGGATCTCAACAATAGCGGTAAGAACTTGGAGATAAGCGAGATACAAGAAGAGCAGAGTGGTATTGAAGGGAACTGAGTTGGAATCAGATATATGAGGTCTACTTGGTCAGCTAGCACTAGCAGTGGTTATCCATGCTACTAAAGATGATGTTAATAATTAGTCATTCTCATCTTGATTACCATGATGAAGATGGTAGATAATAATGTTTTACGTTTTTCTATTTCCCATGTTTGTACTGCATACTGAATACTGATTCAGTGCATGTAGCCATATTACAAGAAGGTGAGGGAAATGAAATGATAAATATTCTGCATCTCCATTACATATTGACAAAACAAGTTGTAAGTTGAAGTGGTTTGAAGGGTTAGGGAAAACTAAAAAAGACATAGAGTTAAGAAATGATTTAAGTGTTCATAATTTAACATATTTAAACAAATGGAATGGTGAAACAGGATTAGTTTAGCCGATGATGATATTGATTAATGGGTCTTGCTGTCTGTGGTGTTTAACCGGTCGGTATTTTTTTAGCGTGGTTTCACATTAGTACTATATGAACTTGAAGTCGCACTCTATTTTCTGTTTTTCTCTTTATCATGGGCTGCCAGCCAGGTAGTGATGTATGGATACGGATGGAGAGTCGGAATTCCATGCATGTCCAAGTGTCTGACTTGGCAAGATGAGAAAACATGGACTTGTAGATGTGTCATGGTAAAGTATATACATTATTAAAATAATTTATATTATTTTAAATTCTAACACTATATGCCTGTAAATAGGGAGTCAAACGATGAGAAAACATGTTGGCTTGTTGTTATCAAATAATCAAATAATGTTGAACATACAAAAAAAAGGCATTCATACCTTAGGCTGCATTTGGTTGCAATGCGAATCTGGATTAGATAAATCTTTCTTCCGGTTTGATTTTACATCTATTTGTCCGCAAACTATGAATTGCACTTTTACTTGATACAAAATTTGTTTTTTTTTTGTTTCATTTGTACTTGTTGGCACTGTAAAATTTTGCATCTTAAAAATGGGAAAATCTATGATGCGGAAAAGGTATGGTACGGGAAGAGTTAACTAATCAAAACCCCCTATGAATTGGCTACCACRTTTATGATTCCAGTTGCTTGGTCAGAAGTTTTTCAGATATCATATCTTTTCTATATCATAGTTGAATCACTTAAAAATTGATGCAAAATTTGCACCACCTTTCCTTTGAGACTTGCCTCAAGTCTCTCCTATAAAACTGAGGACTACATCTGAAATCGGATTTCCTCACAAAATTGGTCCTCACAGCCCTTGCAACCATGCATTTGGGAATATCTCCCCATTAAAAATCATTCAAGTATGGAAATGTTCCCATGTGTGGCTGCAAGCACTGTGAGGTGAGTGTGAGGAGGAGATCTGAGCTTACATTATCTTTTTCCTACCTCACAGACAAATAAGACAAAGTCAAAAGCTGATGCAAAAGCAAATCAGAATTTACACTCGGCCTATTTGTAGTCTCATGCAAGACAATTTGGCAACAAGTGCCCAACTAACCTCCGTTTTCCTTTGTTTTCCCTTGTAATAAATATTCTAAGCATAAACACGAGTACATGATAACATGATCAAGTTATTACAATGAGGCAGCAAATTTATTCTTAGCCTTCTGAATAGATAATTGTTTCATTAAGAGGTTTAACATATCAAACATATCAAGATATCCAGGTAGAGTGTCACGTCAATCAGAGTTAATAACCATCTGAGCTATCTCATTCTTTGTTATGGTCAGAGAATGATTCTTTTTTGAAGAATAAGAATTAAATTCATAAAAGAAAATAGATTACAATAAGAAAGGTGATAAGAAATCACCCGAGAGAGACATTCACGAGTGGTATCAGAATAGTCTTGATGAGAGTCTGGTGATGATAGTTTGATTATCCAACTGATTGATTGTTTTTACCTCAAGACCTCCGGGGGTTCTCTTATTCTCATGTAAGAATGGCTATAGATGTTGCATCTAGAATATCCCACATTTTTTCATCAGTAATCTAGAATATCTGACATTCTTCCTCATCATGAAATTTTTTTATGTCATAGAAAATTGTAATCAACAATAGGGATCAAACCATAACAATCAACTGATTCCATCCTCTGGACATACCTCCCAATGGTTCCAGTAAGGCACGAATTAGTATTTATTGATGACAGCCATTGCCAAATTGATTTTTAATTACTTGGAGGTGGGTTGCAGTTGGCATAGAGAACTGTGACTTAAACACTAATTAAAAAAATTTGGTTTGCAGAGGCACCACCTGCCATGTGATCTCATCTTTCATGTTGTTCTAGAACAATTCACATCTGCTGCACCATCATCCTACCGGAGAATCAGCAAATATGAATTTAATTCCTTGCTAACTGCCTTGTGACCTCATATTTCATATTGTTCTGGAACAGTTCCCATCTGCTGCATCATTTTTTTTCCTGTTTGAAGTAGCTTACTGGAGAATCAGCAAATATGAACTTCACTACTAACTAAAATATTCTCCATGGTTGTGATGCTTGATGGGAACTAAACCTGCTTTAACTGGGTGGATGTAGAGATCTTCAATGTAAAAATCATGTGTTTAGGAAAGCATCATTAACCTCATGCAAACCCATTAACTGGGATGTATTTGGTACATAGCCTTCCATCTTCAACCACAAAAGCATGACATCCAACGTTTCATATATCTCCTCAGATCTTGTGTGCGATTTATCAGCAACCAAGAACTCATAGGATTGACCATCTATCTTTATGGAGCTACATCCAGGAGTCTTCTTGACACCCCTGTCTCTCATCATACTTCTGACCATCCTCACATCATCCCATCTTCTCCTAGAAGCATACAGATTTGCTAGAAGGGCATAAATCCCGCTATCTTTAGGGTCCAAATCTAGAAGTTTATCTGCAGCAAGCTTACCCAACTCCACGTTCCCATGCATCTTACATGCATTAAGAAGAGCACCCCAAGCAGCTTCATCTGGCTCCATGGGCATTCTCTTTAACAACTCTTTGGCCTCTTCCACAAGTCCAACTCGTCCTAATAGGTCAATCATGCATGCATAATGTTCTGCCTTGGGTTCTATTCCATACTCTACTCTCATGTCCTCAAAATATTTCTTACCTTGGGTGACCAACCCCCCATGACTACAAGCCGATAGGACACCAACAAAAGTGATATCATCAGGCACTAATTCTAAATTCCTCATTTGCTCAAAAAGACCAAGGGCCTGGTCAGCATATCCATGAGCCGCATACCCTGCAATCATAGAATTCCAAGTCACTAAATCCTTATCTTGCATCTCATTGAAGAGTTTTGCAGCTGCATCAATATCCCCACATTTAGCGTACATATCTATAATTGCATTTGTCAGAATAACACTGGGCTGAATCCTTTTCTGACCAACATAGTGTTGGTGAATCCACCGACCAAGATCGAGGCATTCTGATTGAGCACAGGCAGAGAGAACACAAACAAGAGTACTCTCTATTGGCACCACACCCAACTCCTTCATCTCATGGAACAGTTCCAATGCTTCATTAGGTTGATTATTCTGTGAATAACCGGCAATCATTGCATTCCAAGACACCACATTCCTCTCAGGCATCTCATCAAACAATTTTCTTGCAAAATTTAGATCCCCCTGTTTTGCATAACCATTGATCATAATCGTCCATGAGAAGGCATCTCTAACTTCCATCTTTTCAAATATTTCTCTTGCAGTGTTCAAGCAACCACACTTTACATACATATCCGCCAAAGCGTTCAACAAATTTAGGTTACAATTGACCCTGTTCTTCTCTATATATTCATGAACAATTTTTCCTAGTCCAATATCCCCCATCTGTGAGCAGGCAGAGAGCACTGTAATCATAGTAACCTCATTGGGTGTAATGCCGCTCGATAGCATTGCGTAGAAGAGATTCAGAGCTTCATTGGGAAGATTTTTCTGGGCAAACCCGTCGATCATAGTGGTCCAAGAAACAACATCCCTTACAAAGCTTGTATCAAACAAAAGACGAGCAGAACTTAAAAACCCATATCTAACATATAAATGGATCAAACCATTCTGAACTAGCAAATTCGTATCAAAACCCAACTTGTTAATCAGACAATGGAGCTGCTCACCCTCAACAGCTCCAGGAGACTGCTCACAAGCCTTGAGAGCAAAGACGAAAGTCCGATTGTCCATCTCAACTTGCTCTTGGACCATCTGGCGGAACAAAGGTAAGCCCAACTTCGGAAGCTTGGCCTTACAGTAGCCCCTGATCATTGTATTCCAAATATAAGTATTGGGCTCGGCGATTTGGGAGAAGATGATCTTGGCATAGTTTATGTCGCCGAAGTCGGAGAGTGCACAGAAGGACAAGACCCGGCTTACCGGGAAAAGGTGCATAATGAGTCCAGTTCGGGTCATATGGGCTTGGATTTGCTTCAACTCTGACATCGAGTTGCAGGATTCCATGGTTAAGAGAACTGGGTTTGTGATCATCAAATTGCTGTTTATGTTCCACTTGGGTTTTTGGGCAGAGGCAGATGAAAATGATCTGAGACATTGGAAAGTTATTTGTGTTCTCTGAAGTTGTCGAAGGAGAGGAAAGAGAAGAGGAGGAGGAGTAAGAGGTTGAAGCATGAATAAAATGATACGTATTACGTAGCTTTCATGTGCAGAGAGAACTTAACAGATAACGCAGGGAAGAAGCTGGACAACAGACTATTCGAATTTTGGCGGTAGACTAGAAATTGGATCAATTGGCCCGCCGGCGCCGGATGGGTAGAAGCCTAGAAGTCTAGAACGCCCCTCTTCTCCTCTGCTCTACTATATATTCAAAAAAGCCCGGTGACGGCGAGTTCCAGAAAGCAGTTGCTTAATGTACCGGCCCCGTTCAGGCAACTCGCATTTTAGTCATTTCCCGTTTGCTTGCTTGGAAAAGGATATAGTTGCCATGTCGTGTGGAGAATACATGCAAAGCCCATTTGTAGGAGTTATAAGGAGTTTTTTGGTTATATCAACTCGTCTCACACCTTAACTAAATAGTCTTCAAACTGTTAAGATTTTAAAGTAAAAGCTCACTACGTCTTTTGAACGTCAAAACTTTCAGAAGATCTTTCGAAAAACACTTATCAAAGGGCCCTGGATTCGGAATTCATTGCATTAAGCTACGGTTGTGATGGTGTGCAATCTAACACTCCCTGCTAGCGAACATCTCGGACATTGGACTTGGTAGGTTGTGCGAACAAACTACAAGAAAAAAGTAATCAGATTCCTCGAGTTGCTCGACCCGTGGTGGGCATTTCGATGCTTAAGTCAACAAACTTGGAATATGATTGCAAAAATCAAGAGAGCTAGAGTGCTTGAGGGCTTAAAATCGCACSTACTTTGTGAGGTTGAAGGAGAGGCCTTTATATAGGAAAGTTGCCGCGAGGCTCACGAAGTGCATCCAAGATTTCCAACCCTTTTGGTTCGGAGGTGGTTTTATGCCTGGAGGTGGACTCTGTGTAAACAAGTAGTGTTTATCCAATCACGCCCAAAGCGGGTGGGGTGATAACTGGCTTTTCCGACATGGCATCGTGATCCCGGGGAAGTCGGAGACAATAGTTTTCTTAAGGAGGCGGTTGCCCAATATGTCAAGTAGGTCACTAACTGAAGTCGAGTCAAATCAGCAGAAGTAGGTCGCCTCTTACGCCAACCCGATGTCTTGCCAGGCTGTTCGTAGTTCGGCCTACCGAAATGGTGTCGAGGTCGTCAAGGTGAGCGCGAGGTGTCCGAAGCACTCTCGTGGTCTACTTATGCGGTGTTGAGATGTTGCACAACTGTCATGATATGCCACGTGTCATCACGTCATTGGAGAGCCAAATCGCCCTTCATCAATTGCCCTCACTCCCAAGTTTGATGCTGGTTCGAGGAAGGGAGTAGCTCATTACCAATCTCCGTTCCGTTGTGACTCGTCCGGTCGGTTTGCAATTTGCCTAACTTTTTCGCTCGACTCGGCTCAAGGGCAGACTAGCGCGTTTGGCAAGTTCAAATTTTAAATTGGGCGCACAATTTTATAAAATTCAAATTCACCTGCAAGCAGTGTGATCCTCTCAACCGTCGATCTTTTGTCGTGACACCTCATCCGTTGATTTTCCGCGACCATGGCTATAAATAGGGGGTCCCATTCATACTGTTTTGAGTTTTCTTACAAGAGAGTGAGGCAAGAGGTTGGAGGCAAATTCTATTGGGAGGTCGCTATTAGTTCGATGAGCTAAATCTGGTTAGGCGAAGTCAGTCTTTCTTTCCCAAAAAGTTGGTGAGTCTTTTTCCCTCTTCTTTTAGTCATGTCTTCGAGTGAGTCTAAAGGGGGGTCTTCCTACTTTGCTCGGGCCGAAGAAGGGACTTCGGCACGAGATTGGCAAGGTTCCCATACAGGGACCTCAACTCTCAGCGAGAGCTAAACCTGTTCATGGGCCAGGGTTTGGGCCTGAATTTACACTATGTCGGGCTCAGGCTTCAGGTCGGGCCCATTCAAATTTTGGCAAAAGCTAGGTTTAAGCCTCGCCCATGAACAAGTCTAGCGAGAGCCACAGTCGAGCTCCCAATTCGGTTCCACCGAGCTAAGCAAGGAAGAAGTCATTAGTTTGGTGTCTTCTTTCCACATCCTGAATGATTTCAACTGCACTTTGCCTGGCTTGGACCAATTCCCATGGAGCCATGGCCGCGGCGAAGTCTGTGCTTTTGAGGAGGCATTGATCGCCGACCTCCAATTTCCTCTCCATCCTTTCATTGTCGAGGTACTCTCCCATTATAGTATTTGTTTGCGGCAACTCCATCCAAATTCCATCCAAACCATCATGGGAACAATCTCTCTCAACTACTATCTTGACTTCCCTATGGACATAGATATCTTCTCGGGGTTGTGCGGCGACCCTATGTCAATGGAGCCCACTCAAGTTGTCACAGGTTTGGCTGCCTCAACGCCCTAGGTCACCCTGGAGCGCACTGTCGGCCCCTCAAACTATGACATACCTCGTTTTGTCTCCAATATCAATGTTTCGATTACCAATCGTCTAATCAATCCTTTGGTTACTCTACGAGTGGGGAGGGGGATTCTTCTTCTTGAGAACCTCCAATACTACAATGGGCTCGATCCTACTAATGTCAACACAAGGATGAATCGGTGCATCCTGCTGGTTTGTGATCTTCATTTCTAATGTTTGCTTTCCTTTCCTTCCAAGCTCCACTACTATTATTTCTTCTTTGCAGATGAGCTCAATGGGCTAGGTCTTGTTGAATCAGGTCGCTGGGTCAAAGTGTGAAAGGCGGGAGATGCAGGTGAACATAGAGGCCCTACAGGTCCAACTGGAGGGAGCTTGCTTGAGCGTCGAGGCTACCCACCACAGTGTAGAGGAGGACTGCAAACGCTTCTACGAGCTTAGTGTTGGCATGTAGCGTAAGCTAGAGGAGGCCAAAGGGACCATTGCTACTCTGATCGACGAAGTGCGAACTAGGGATCGTCAGCTCAAAGAGCGGCGAACTAAGTATACTGAAGACACTCATCATGCTGAGGTCACAACAGTATACTGCATCCCAACTTCACTAAGTATACTGAAAGCACTTAAGTCCCTGCATCCCAACTTCAATTTTGGTACTCTATCAGTTAGATCGATACCAGACAATCTGGTCGTATAGGTTGACCAAGAGCCTCTGACTCCAAATGAAGAGGCTAACGAAGTTGGCGATAAGGTGGAGGACGGAGGCACGGATGAGGTCGGCGATGGTCAAGAGGGGGATGAAGAAGAGTAGCTATTGGTGGGGAATCCTTATTCATGTCTTCTGAGAATTATTGTGCTTAGAGCCTATGTGCTCTTGAATATTTTTTCTTATTTTGCCTTCTCTACTATATCCCTTTTCTTTCCTCTTCTTCTTCTTCTTCTTCTTTTTGTTGCTTTTTTTTTTTGAATGAAGAGATCGGTTTTTCTGTGCACAGTGTTCCTCCTTTCACATCTTTTATTTTCTATTTCTAAAAAAATAGGCTTAGTGTAGAATGCTTGTCAAGCTGACAAACTATACACTTCCTTGGCTAAGTCCCATGATTTTGACTAAGTCAAAAATGTTGCTGAACTAGGGATCTCCTCGGCTAAGATCGAAGCACGACTGAGTTGCAAAACTTTTGATTTCTTCCGGGCTTCCCCTTATTCATTTATTTATTTGATTAGGTCGCCATAGCAAGCGATCTACATTGTTGTACTTTGTATCATTGGTAATTCTCGCAGATGCAGCTCAAAATTCCAAACTCCTCACAAGTAATATCTCTTTAAGTTGCGAACATTCCATGCATGGGGTACTTGCCTCCCTTCCAAGGTTTTGAGCCTGTACGTGCCTTCATCGATCACTTTGAGAACTATGTAGGGGCCTTCCCAGTTTGGACCTAGCTTTCCTATGTCGGCTTAGGTACCATAACTTTCTTGAGTACCAGGTCGCTAACTCAAAATTGGTGTCTCTTAACTCGGGCATTATAGTACTGAGCTACTCATTGCTAGTATGTCGCGGTCCAAAGGTAAGCTAAGTCATGAACTTCCTCCACCAGGCCGAGGTTTGTCCGCAACTCATCCTCGTTAGCTTCCTTTGTACGTCTTGGAACGCAAGGTAGGCACTTTGATCTTGGTTGGGATGATGGCTTCTGTCCCATATGTTAGGTTGAAAGGAGTCTCGCTAGTCACCATCTTGATGGTAGTTCAGTAGGCCTATAGAACAGTAGGCAGCTCATCCACCCACAAACTCTTATCTCGGGAAAGTTGGGCTTTTAGTTTGTAGAGGATTGCCCTATTGTCACTTCGGCATGGCCATTCACCTGGGGTTGGGCCACCAAGGTGAATTTCTACTAGATTTCCATCTCGGCACCCCAGTTCTAAAACTTGATGTTTTTGAATTGCTTCCCATTGTCATATATCAGTACCCTAGGGAGTCCTAATATGTAGATGATGTTCCTCCAAAAGAAATTTTGCACGTTCCAAGTTGTGATTGATACCAGCAACTCGACTTCCACCCACTTCATAAAGTAGTGCACCGCAACCACCAAGAACCTCCTCTGCCCCGTCGCAGGTGGGAAGGGACCAAGGATATCTATCCCCCACTATGCGATTGGCCATGAGCTGGTAAGGTACCTTAGGTCGACAGTCGGTTGGTGTGGTATGTTGGCATATTACTGGCAGTTGTCGCATTTCCAAACTAACTCTATTGCATCTGCCTTCATTGTGGGCTAGCAGTAGCCTTATGGTAGGGCTTTCTAGGCCAGTGCTCTACCCCCAAGTATCCTTCGTAGAGACCTTCATGGATCTCGCATAACACTTGATTTGCGTCTGTTGGATGTAAGCAACGCAAGTAGGGGAGCATGAACGACCTATGGTACAACTACTCGCCAATGATAATATAGCAAGCTGAATACTGCTTTACCCTCCGAGCTGTGTTGCATTCCACTGGGAGGGTCCCATGGTGTAGATAGTCAACAATCGGGTCTATCCAGCTCGGTTCTAAACCAAGATGAGAGCGACCTCCTCTGCCACTCTTTCTATGCTAGGTTGTGGTAGGTCTTCGATGTAGACTATCCTCTTCATAGCGTTTGTTGCACTGACCCGCTTTAAGAGCGTGTTGGTCTCAATGTTCTTAGACTTCGTAACTTGTTGTATGTACCAAGAGCAAAAATTGGGTAGGAGCTCTCTAACATTAGCTAGATAGGCCATAGGCCAACATGATGGACTCCTAGACCTCATATTGCTCGTTTACTTGATTTACCACTAGTTGTAAGTCACTGTAGACGACAAGATGTTTTGCACTGACCTCCTTTCCTAGTGACAACCCAACTATCAGGACCTCGTACTAGGCTTTACTGTTCGATGCTTGGAATGCGAATCAGAGGGCGTACTCCAATTTGACCTCGCTAGGTCCATAGAGAATTAATCTGGCACCGCTTCCTCTCTAGTTGGACATGTCATCCACATGAAGGATCCAAGGCTCTTCGTCCCAAGTCAGGATGAGTGTCACACTGGTTGAAGTCTTCGAGGTGTTGATAGGCTCTTCCCTAGGGGCCGGTGTGTTGAAYGTGCACTAGATGACAAAGTCAGCTAGAACCTAGGTCTTTATTGCAAATGCGACTCAAACTGAATGTCATTTCGCTAAGATTGATCACCCACTTCGCTAGCCTCCTTGACACCTTGGGCTTTAGCAAAACTTGGCTCAAGGATCTATCGGTGAGGATGATGATGGTGTGTGCTTGGAAGTATGGGTGTAGTTTGTGGGCTGCTAGCACTAGCGAGAAGGTTAGCTTCTCAATGTTAGGGCACTTGGTCTTGGTGATGTGTAGGACCTTGTTGGCATAGTAGACAAGTTGTGACACTCTGTCCACTTTGCAGATTAAGGCCGAGATGACTACCCCGCCTTGACAACCTTTTTAGCTCATTAAACCCGAGTTGGCACTCTTTGGTCCACTCAAAGTCTTGGTTCTTTTTTATTGCTTTAAAGAATGGAAGGCACCACCCAACCAATTTGGACATAAATTGGTTTAGGGTGGCTATTTGATCTGTTAACCTTTGAACTTCTTTAATCGGCCTAGGGGGTCTCATATCTAGGATGGCCTGGACTTTATATAGGATGGCCTTGATGCCACAATGGTTCACTATGTACCCAAGGAACTTGCCCAACGTGATTCCAAAGGTGCAATTGTTCGGGTCGAGTTCCATGTTATATTTTCTTATAATATCAAAAACACAATTTAGGTAAGAAATTAAAGAGCTCAAAAACTAGGTTTTAACAACCATATCATCAACGTAAACTTCTATTTTATTTCCTATCAAATCAAAACATATTTTGCTTACAAGACACAAGTAGGTCGTCCCAACATTTTTTAAACCAAAGGGCATAACTTTGTAACAATACAAGCCCGTTTCATCTATAAAAGATGTTTTTTCCTAGTCAGTGGGATCCATTTGTATCTAGTTGTAACCAAAGTAAGAATCCATGAAGCTCAACAACTCGAACCCTGAGGCCGCATCTACCAAGCGATCTATCCTAGGGAGTGGGAAGTTGTGCTTTGGACAGGCTTTGTTAAGGCTAGTGTAGTTAACGCACATGCGTCATTTGCCATTGGCTTTCTTCACGAGCACTTGGTTTGCAATCTAGCTCGGGTATTGGATCCCTCTAATGAAGTTTGCAGTGAGGAGCTTCCCTACCTCCTCGTCTACTACCCTCCACCACTTCAGAGCGAGGTTCCCTTTCTTCTGTTGGATTGGTTTGACTAAAGGGTCAATGTTTAGCCTATGAGTTATGATAGAGATATCTATGCCGGGCATTTCTGTTGCCGAACAAGCAAAAACATCTAAATTATTAATTAAAAAACTTACCAGTTTAGAGTGCAATAGTTCCTTGAGGCGAGCTCTGATCTGTATCATCTTTGTGAGGTCGGTATCTAAGACTGGCACCATGACTGTGTCCTCCATTAGGTGATCTCTCTCATCGTTGTTCTTCAGAGGCGACTCCAAGTCAAAATCGGTGGCCTATTTACCTTTCCCTTTCAATGCTCCCACATAACACTTGCAAGACTCGAGTTGATCACCTTGCACCACACCAACTCCATGATATGTCGGAAACTTCATCGACAGATGGTAGGTCGACACCACTACTTTGAGGGCATGCAAGATTGACTGGCCCAAGATTGCATTGTAGGGCGAGGGAGTTGCGACCACTAACAAGTCATGGTCGAAGTGTAATTGGTTCGACGTTGAGCCCGTTGTCACTAGTACTCTTATTTGATTTAGAGGTCGCATTACTCCACTGAAGCTTGTCAAGGGGCATTGGCCAGGAGCAGGTGCTTCCTCTCTAGCTCTATCCACTCGAATGCTTCCAAGAAGATGATGGCTGTCGAACTGCTAGAGTCGACTAGAATCTGCTTTACCTCGAAGTCTTTTATCACTAATTTGATTACTAGGGCGTCATTATGTGCATACTAGATCCCGCGAGCATCATTCCTTGTGAAGTAGATTGCTTCCTTCACACGAGGGCTTTTTGGAGGGTTCTCGTCTTCATACACAAGCTCCTGAACTGAGTTCTTCTCGGTTGACATGTTGTAGCCTGCTACGATGGACCCACCTATGATTATGTTGATTACTCCATGGATGTGCAGCTCTATTGGTGATGGGTTTCGTGGAGGCTGGTCCCTGCTTGACTGTGGCACTTCTCTTGGCTGGTCAGTAGGTTGGTGTCGGTCTTCCTACTTAATAAATTGCTTCAAGTAACCTTGGCGGATCAACTCCTCAACTCATCCTTGAGGTTATGGCAATTCTCTGCTTCATGGCTAATGTCTTAGTGGAAGTGGCAGTATTTGTTTTGGTTTCTACTGGCAGGGTCCCCTCTCATCCGAGTTGGCCATCTGACATACTTGCCTGCCTTTATCTACATCAGGATTTCTCCCCTCTTTGCATTCAATGTAGTGCAGTTATGGTTCCGAACGGGAAGGGTGTGAGAATGTCGGCCTGAGGATCTGCTACTCCTGTAGAGGGACCTACTTCTTCTCAGCGACGACCTGCTATGTCGATTATGGGGGGACCTATTGTGTCTCGGCGACCTGCTCTTCTTCCTCTATTCCTCCTCTAACCTCTTCCATTTTCTACTCAACTCTAACCGGGATCCGAGCGCTTCCTCAGCCTTTGTGAACTTGGCTGCTTGATCAAGAAACTCTTCCATAAAGGTTAGAGGGTTCAACTCGACCTCCCAATCCAAGTCAGGGTGTTGGATGTTGTTAACTGCCATGGTGAGCTGGACGGTCGGGTCGAGGTTCGGGATCTGTAACCACTCCAAGTTGAGCCAGTTGATGTAATCCCAGAGCTTCTCGTTGGGTCCTTGGACCACGTTCAGGAGGCTGGTCGCTGACTTCAAACACCGCTTGCTCGTCACGAAGTGGGTGGTGAAGAGATAGGCAAACTTGCTCCAACTCTTGATTAAGCCCGCGACCAGTTCCGAGTACCACATCCAAGCTATGCCCCGGAAGGTGGTCGAAAAGGCCATGCAAAGGCTCGCATCATTGGCCCCGTGAAGCTGCATCAAGGCCTGGGAGCTATCAAGGTGATTAATCAGGTTGGCGGTTTTATCATAGGACTCCAGGCTGGGGGCCTTGTAATCCTTAGGCCATGGGGCCATTAGAATCTCTATGGCTAGTGGTGAAGTGTGGGTCACTGGCTGTGCTGACAAGGTGGCGATTTGACTCACTTCCTTTTCCTCTTCCTTCTTTGCCTCCTCATTGTCATTCGAGGCGAGACGGCTCTTTCCTATGTTGTGGCACGTATGTTTGTGACACCTTCTCCTGGACCCCTCAGTGGAGCTGGTTATTTTGGTCCTAGTCGACACTACAGCTTGGCTCAACTCCTCAACTTGGACCTGGCTTGGCTCATTGTGATGGTGAGGTAGATTCGGTACTTGGTTTTGGTTCTGGTTCTAGTCATCAGGTTGCTAATTCTGGTTCATATTCTGCCCGACGRCCTGATGTTGTGGGTGTTGTGTTGTTATTGTTCCATCCCAACTATTGCTGCTAAACGGCCCTCCCATGTTCTCATCTACAGGTCTATCCCGTGGACAAATTGCACCAGCTCGTGAAACTGGTGGCCATCACTCCCAATAGCAATTGTAAAGGACTCGACCACTAGAAGAGGCACGTTCATAGTAGGTAGAGAGAGGTTAGGATTTGTACGACGGGGACGCCTGGTAAGGTCAGGGGCACAGTGAACTACTCGATAATGACAGAGGGGACCTTAGTGTGCATGGCGAGCTAGTCTTGCCCTCCAATGACTACTCCGTCAACGTATGCGTTGTTGATGGGGTTGTTGCTAGAAGATGCCATTGAGCTTGTAATTAGAGAGAAAGTGTGAGAATAAGGCTTTTGTGTAGTGCATTCCCACAAATGCACCAATTGATGGTGTGTGTGATCTGACTCTCCTTGTTGGCGGATAGCTCGGACGTCAGACTGGGTAGGTTGCATGGCCAATCTAAAAGAAAGAAGTAATCAAAGTGTCCGAGTTGCTGGACCCGGGGTGGGCACTCCGATACTTAAGTCAGCGAACTTGGAATGTGATTGCAAATAGCAAGAGAGCTAGAGTGATTGAGAGCTTAAAATTGTGCGTACCTTGTGAGGTTAAAGGAGAGGCCTTTATATAGGCAAGCTTTCGTAAGGCTTGCAAAGCCCGCCTGAGATCTTCGACACATCTAGTTCAGAGGTGGTTTCACGCCTGGAGGTGAATTCCTTGTAAGCGGGTAATGCTTATCCAGTCGGGCCCAAAGCAGGCGGGGTGATAATCGGCTCTTCTGACGTGGTGTCGTGATCCTGGGGAAGTTGGAGACAATAGTCTGCTTAAGGAGGAGATCACCCGGCACATCAGGCAGGTCGCTAATCGAAGTCAGGTCAGATTGGCATAAGCAGGTCGCCTCTTATGCCATCTTGATGTCTTGCCAGGCCATTCATAGTTTGGCCTACCGAAGTGGTGCTGAGGTCATCAAGGCGGGCGCTAAGTGTTCGAAGCGCTTTCCATGTCTGCTTACGTGGTGCTAAGATGTTGTATGACTGTTATGATATGCCACGTGTCATCACGTCATTGGAGGGCCAAATCGCCCCTCAACAGGTTGCATTCAAACCCAACCCAACTAGACTTGTTCACAAACTCAGACCTAGCTCGACCATCATGCTTAGATCTTGAGCCTAAACCTAATCCTATGTAAAGCCCAAAGTTGGATCTAGATAGAAAATTTATAATATATTATATAATATTCTATATATATTCTATATAAAATATTAAATAATGTTTTTTTGCTACTAACAATATTATTATATAATATAATATTGTTGGGTTAGATACGGGCTCAGGCTTAGTATTTGGTAGCTTGAACCCAAACCCACAAGTTTAAAAATTTGTCCAAGCCTAATACGGAACAATCCAGGTGAGTCCATTGGATCATCAAACCTATGAATAGGTCTAATCCCAGGGAAGCAAGAGTTCTAAATAGGGGTGTCAATAGTATTCGAAAATCCGATCTTGAATTCGAGATTCAATATAATCATATCAAATTCGGATAATTTGAATATCATATGGTCGAATTCGAATATTTAAATGTTTTATATAATTTATATATATAATAATTAAATTATATAAAGAATTTATATATTTATATACTTTTATATAAAAAATATTTGTTTTATATACTTATTAGTTATCTAAAATAATTAATTGGTCAAATTCAAATCGAATCGAATATTGAATTTTCTAATCATATTTGAATTTGGATATTACTTGATTCGATTCAAATTCGGTCTATTTACACCCCTAGTTCTAAAGACCCAAGCCTGAAATGGACTTTCCCATCCCATAATTATTAGCCCAATACAGATCCACAATGAATTAGAACTATGGAGCCTCCTACCTATTGGGAAAGTTATTTACCCACATGGGAGATGGGTATCACTTACACAAGAAAATAAACTTTTCTCAGTCCCCACATAATTTTGAAAAAAGAACATGGGTTTCTTGGTCACTAGGATTGTGAATCCCATTGACCAACTTTCCTCCTTCTCAAAATCCCAAAAACGAACGCCCCCTTAGGGTAAACTTTAACTCCCTTTCCTATTTCAATTGAAGGTGATTCTTTTTTTTTTCTGTTATTTCATACCACGAGGAAGTCTGAAGTGTCATTGAGAATGAAGACCTTTATCAAAGAATGTTGGAAGTCTAGTAAGTTGTTTGACTATAGAGTGACACACCATCATGTTTTTCGTGAAGCCAATCGAGTAGCAGATTGGGTGGCACGGGAAGCTTTTTCCTCTTTGCATGCTCTTCTTTTCTTTCTTTAGGCTGTGTTAGGTTGCAGAGCAATTTTATTTGCACTAGTACAAATGTATGGGAGTGCAAATGAAAATAATGCAAATTTTGGGTTAATTTTATTTTGGGTTTTACTTTATTTTGCTTCAGGTCTTATTTTACTTCATTTTATTGCAATTGAATAAAATAAAGTAAATTTTGAAATAAAAAAAAAAAAAATCATAATTTGCGCCAAAATCATTTACATTACCATAGTTTTGCAACAATGCAAATAAATTCGCATTGCAACCAAACACAACCTTAGTGCTAATTTGCCCTTTTTTTCGTTAACTTCCATATTGACGTTGTGAAAGTCATATATGATAAGTGAAAAAGCTCATACAAATGTCTGTATTCAAATAATAAAAACCCTTTTGGAGGGAAAAATGTTTAAAAGGGTAAGTACGAAATTTTAAAAGATTTAAAAGGTCACATGATGCATGCATGACCATTTTCCGACCATTCTCTCCATGCAAGGCTAACAAAAGAGGTTAATTGATATACATGTTAAAGTTTTGGAAGGTGATGAAGGGGAATTTGGTCCGACCTCGTAACCAAGAGACACATGGACGTGACTCAGCATATATGACAACTCGACATGATCAGATCGGCACGTGGACATGACTCAACACCGGTGACAGCTCAGCGTAAATCAACTTGCTACGAAGCGATCTCGGATGCACTAACACCCCGAATTAAAGTCACATTGGGCTAAGATCGTCCCAGTACCAGATCACGACCAGGATAACGGGACCAAGTTCGTCACAGGTCAAGCCCGGGTAGGTGACTCACCTCGAGCTCGAAGGCACTTCAGCATTCATGACAAGGGTAGACTTGAGCGTGAGCTCGTTACCAATAAACTCGCTATCAAGCAGCTCGCCTACCATTCGGGCCTCCGCTTGGCAACCTCGAGGAACACACCTCCGTACTTTGTATCCCATCAGGACTGTACTTGTAACGGTAACATTATCTCACCATCTCCCCGTTCTGACGGGAAGCAATAGTGTTACCATTCGGCGGCATTTCATCCACCTAACGCGCCGCATCAGGTCCCATCACTGCAGGGATCCAATGACCGTTCCACCTACCCACCTGGTGAGCCACCCTGGGATCTCTGACTCTTCTCTTTCAGGAACCTAGTCCCCGTCGTTGCTGGCAGCCACATCAGCATCGAGACTGAGGAAGAGATGAACCAGCGAACAAAGACCCAGTAGAAAAAAGGAGGGAGGACCACAGCTCGCACAACGATGGCGACAAGAGGAAGAAAAGCAAGTCCCCAACCAGGGGAGGGAACATGTCAGATTTTCATCCCCGAGCTCCCCTGGTTGAAAGACCGAGCTTCACACCCCTCAACGCGAAGCGAGGGGAAATTCTCATGGCAATCAAGGATGCCTCCTTTGTAAAGTGGCCGCCCCGGTTGAGAAGCAATTTGGCCCACAGAAATAAAAATGTATATTGTCATTTTCACAGAGACCACGGTCATAGCACCGAAAACTGTAAAAACCTCTGCGACGAGATTGAGGAGCTCATCTGTCGCGGGTACCTGAGAAACTTTGTATAGAAAAGTAATAAAGGCCAGACAAACCAACGATGGGAGCAGAAGAAAGACGCTCCCGAGTCCAGCAACAGGCCAAGTGAACAGAGGCAACTGCTCAAAGAAAGACCAGTTCGTGGGATAATCAACACGATCACCGATGGGTCGGTCGTCGCGGATTGTTCCACAGCGGCGGGAAAAACTTCAACTCGCGAGTTAGAGCGTGAAAAGCAGAACCCTCCAAAGCGGCTGCGACCTGAGGACCCTATATTCTTCACCGAAGACGACGCGCGCGGGATCCAGTACCCCCACGATGACGCACTGGTCATAAGAATGAAGATCAACGACTTCGAAGTCATGCACATCCTGGTAGATTTAGGGAGTTCGGCTGACATCCTGTTCAAAGGCACCTTCGACAAGCTACAACTCCGGGAAAGTGACCTCCAGCCCGCCAGCACTGCTCTAGTGGGCTTCAGCGGAGAAGAAGTCAGGCCCCTCGGGCGAATTTCTTTACCCATGGAGGTTGGCACATTGCCCAACATCGTGAGATTTGAACATACCTTCCTAGTAGTCGCAACGCCTTCCCCATACAACGCCATCGTAGGACGACCCATCACTCACGTGCTTTGCGTAGTGGTATCTACTTACTACCTGGCCATGAAGTTCCCCACGGACTTCAGGGTAGGGGTGGCTCGGGGCGACCAGCTCGAATCCCGGAAGTGTTACGTTGCCGCTCTAAATGGAAAGGCCAAGCTGGTAGATGACCTCGAGTTAGAACGACCTATGGAGTACTTCGAGGAGCAAGCTACGCCAACCGAAGGAACGATCCACATCCCGACCTCGGCGGAAGATCCAACCAGAACTCTCTAGATCGGAGCCTCGATCGAAGAGCCTATCCGCTCTCGACTTGTAAGATTCTTACTTAAAAATTTAGATGTGTTTGCCTGGTCTGCGGATGAAATGCCCTGTATAGATGCTAAGGTTATAACTCACCGGTTGAACACTGATCCTTTAGTCAGGGCAGTTAGACAAAAAAAGCGCAACCTAGCCCTGGAGCGCTGGAAGGTAGTCGATGAGGAGGTCGGGAAACTCCTCGCAGCCGATTTCATCAGGGAGGTCCACTACCCGAGYTGGGTGGCTAACCCCGTTCTGGTAAAACAGGCCAACGGTAAATGGCGCTTGTGCGTCGATTACACTAACCTGAATCGAGCTTGCCCGAAGGATTGTTTCCCTCTCCCTAAGATCGACCGTTTAGTGGATGCAACTTCAGGGCACGGGTTGCTGAGTTTTCTGGACACATACTCGGGCTATAACCAGATCAAGATGGACCCCACCGATGAAGAAAAAACAACATTCATAACCGAGCTAGGACTGTAATGCTACAAGGTTATGCCCTTTGGACTGAAAAATGTCGGGGCAACCTTTCAAAGACTTGTCAACAAACTTTTTGAGCCGTTGATCGGTGACAAGGTTGAATGCTATGTAGACGACATGGTCGTCAAAACCCAATTTTCAGACTGTTTAATAAGCGACTTACAATGTGTTTTTGAAATTCTGTGCAAGTATAGTATGAAGTTAAACCCTAGTAAGTGTGTCTTTGGTGTCACATCGGGAAAATTCCTGGGTTACATAGTTAACCGGCATGGAATCGAGGCAAACCCCAAAAAAATCAAGGCTATCCTAGAAATGAAGCCACCTCGCAAGTTTAAAGAGGTTCAAAGGCTGATGGCCGCATGGCTGCCTTAAGCCGCTTCATGCCCAAGTCGGCGGACCGCTGCCTACCCTTTTTTAAGGCAATCAAGAAAAGTAAAGATTTCGAATGGACTAAAGAGTGTTAGCTCGCCTTCGATGAGCTTAAGAAGTACCTACTTAGTATCCCGGTCCTGACCCGACCCGAGGAGGGTGACATTTTAAAGTTGTACTTCTCCATGAGTGATGAGATGGTCAGCTCGGTACTGATAAAAGAAGTAGATCGGGTCCAACGACCTATCTACTATGTGAGTAAAGTTTTGCAGGATGCAAAAACCAGGTACCCAGAGAACGAGAAGCTGGCGTACGCACTGGTCACGGCGGCCCAGAAGCTCYGCCCGTATTTCCAAGCCCACACCATCATAGTCCTCACAAACAAACCTCTGACGCAAGTCTTACTCAAGCCCGAGGTATCTGGCAGACTGACGAAGTGGGCCATCGAGCTCAGCGAATACAACCTTACGAGCCTTGGACATCAATTAAGGCCCAAGCCTTAGCCGACTTCTTGGCAGAATGTACCTTCACCACCACAGCCCCCGAACTGGCAGAGCTTGAACGCGAAGAGGCGGCCTCAACTGATATGGCACCAATCCTGGTTAAAGCAAGGCCAACTTGGGACGAGGAGCCCTGGATCCTCCATGTAGACGGCTCGTCCAATCAACAAGGAAGCGGAGCAGGCGTTGTTCTACACGGACCAAGCGAGGTGAAACTGGAGTATGCACTTCAGTTCAAGTTTGCAACATCCAATAACGAAGCAGAGTATGAAGCACTAGTAGCCGGGCTCGCATTGGCGAAAAAGGTACAAGCGAAACACATCATCATTTGCAGCGATTCCCAGCTCGTGGTCAACCAGGTTACTGGCGATTACGAAGCTCGCGACCCCACCATTGCTGCTTATTTAGCCAAGGTCAGGGAAATTCTACAAATCTTCCACTCACACTTCATCAGGCAGATTCCAAGGTCCGAGAACACTGAGGTCGACGCCCTGTCCTGTTTAGCCAGCACGAGCAGCAACACCATGAGGACTGTGCACATAGAGAACCTGCCTTGGCCCAGCATTC
>NW_010729248.1:666435-711040 GCF_000365185.1 Nelumbo nucifera
GGGGGAGTCGGGCTCCTCCTCCTCTGCCGCCTTAGCCACCTCGGGGTCCAAGCCTCTCATCATAATCCTACCAAGGTCGAGATCAAGGAACTCCTGCCGAACTAGATGCCGGCACAGCTTGAACCCAGAGCGATAGGAGCTCGAGCTGTATTCGACCTGTAGAGCCTCGAACTCCGGGGACTCCTTGAAGCTTTCAATAGCCTTCTTCCTTTCATCTGCAACAGTKGCCTCAAAGACTTCGACCCGCTCTCTAATCATGGCCTCGAGGTTCGTGACCTCCCGCTGAAGCCTCTCTTTCTTCACAGTTAGCAAGGAGATTTGCCCCTCCTTATTCAGGATCAGCTCTTTTTGAGCCTCGGCCCCCTTCTTGGCTCTAAGAACCTCACCCTGAGTCAGGTCCATCTCGCGGTGGAGCTTTTGCGACTTCGCCCTGGCATCAATAGCTTCCTTTATGCGGATCGCCGCTTGACAGGCCAGTGCGTGACCAGCCATATTAGCCTACCAAGAGAAGACTAAGGTCAACAAAAAAGGAAAAAAAAAGGAAAGAAAAGAAAGAGGAAGCGAAGTACTTACCACCATACAGTGGCTGGCAACTAGTTCTAAGAGACTGCCCAGAGACATCTCAGCCCACTTCGAGACTTCATCTTGGAAGATGGCACCCCGACTCTTGCACATGGCCAGAACGTGGTCCATAATGCTCTCCTTCACCTGCGGAAGGTAACCCTCTAGAGTAGCCTTCGCCCCCACAGGCGCGGACGAGCTCTCTGGATTGTAGGGACAAGCTCCCTCATGTTGAGCCTCCCCCGAAACCTCCTCAAGAGAAGCAGGTCAAACCTCTTCTGGGAGAGGCTCTGCGAAGACAGGCTCAGTGAAGATGGGCTCCACGATCAAGACCTCGGGAGAAGAACTGGCCTCCTGGTGTGGCCTCTTCGCCCTCTTCTTCTTCTAAGAGCTCCTTAGAAGACTTTCTGCATTAACCGTCATGTTAACTGCAAAAAATAAGAAGCAAGATTAGCCACGAACTAATAAAAAAAAAGGGAGAGCAAAAACCCAAGGCGACCTACCAAGACTCAAGCTGGCCTGCATGAGCTTGTCTTCGGCAAGATAGTCCAAGCAAAGGAAGCCGAGCTCCTCCCAAGAGTTGAGCATCTCCCTTGTTCTCAGGCCCAGTCTAACACCAGGAACCTGAATTGCCGGCCTCCAATGGGTTGGGAAAGGCCATCCCTCGGGGTTATGGACCATGAAGTAATCTCGCTTCCAGGCCGAGATCTTATTGGGGAGTTTGTGTAATAACTTATAGCCTGGACGGGGAGACAAGTAATAGGTTCTCCTGTGCTCGGGAAGAACACAGGAAGAGTTTTTCTTGAATGACAGAATGGTAGAAAAGGTGTCAAGGTCGAGAGGAAGACAATACTCATGAAAGAGTGAAATGGTCCCTACTACGTTATGGACAGAGTTCGGGTGTAACTGGTCTATGGTAATGTCAAAGGACTTCAGGACCTCCACAATCAAAGGGTGCAAAGGACGACAGAGACCAGCCACAAACTGCTCTTCAAAGATCACGATCTCATTGTTATCGTGTTCCCAAGGGAAGTTGCCTGAAGGGAGATTGTAAGAAAACTCCCTCAGGAGGTTGTACTGGCGAACCAAGGCCTGAAGCCAGCCCAAAGTCATTGTCGAAGGGCCAAAGTGGTCACGCACCCGACCTTGGTGAGAAGTGGATGCCAGACTACCCGAAGTCTCTCATGCCTCCCGAGGTGCCTAAACCTCAGGAGGGCCGCGGGCAGCCTCTGAGCTCGGGGTATCCTTGTTTTGGCTACCAACCTGGGCCGAGGTACCCTCCTCGGCCTCATCAAGAAGGCTATCGAAACCAAAAGAAGACATGGAATTAAATGGAACTGAACGAAACCGACAGGAAAAGCGAAGGGAGACTCACCAAAGAGAAATGACTAAACTAGGAGAGGATGGCAAACTAGAAAACCCGAGCTAAAGAAGCCAAGCGCGACCTCAGATCGAAGACTAGTAAGCTTGTGGCGAAGAAAACGAGTCTCGGATCCTCCTATTTATAGCCACTGTACCGAAGAAGCAACGATCAAGATCAAAACAATCCAACAGCTCCTAAGAAAACCGGTTGCACGACCATCGAGATCGAAATCAGTTTAGCGCATTTTTTGGCATCTGTAAAGTTCAAAGATCGTGTGACGTCCGCGCGTAAACCGCACGCGATCCACCAGAGCAGCCTGGACCTCGAGACAAAATCCACTCGTCACGTCATGAACTCCCCGCAATAGGTCAAGACCCCTAGCCAAGAGACACGTGGACGTGACCCGACATATATGATGAAGGGGAATTTGGCCCGACCCCATAACCAAGAGACACGTGGATGTGACCCGGCATATATGACAACTCGACATGATCAGATCGACAYGTGGACATGACTCAACACGGGTGACAGCTCAGCATAAATCAGCTCGCTACGAAGCAAGCTCGGATGCACTAACACCCTGAACTAAAGTCACCTCGGGCTAAGATCGTCCCAATACCAGATTACGACCAGGATAACGGAACCAAGTTCGCCACAGGTCAAGCCCGGGTAGGTGACTCACCCCGGACTCGAAGGCACTTCAGCATTCATGACAAGGGTAGACTGAGCACGAGCTCGAGAAGCTCGTTACCAATAAACTCGCTATCAGGCAGCTCACCTACCATTCGAGCCTCTGCTTGGCAACCTCGAGGAACACACCTTCGTACTTTGTATCCCATCAGGACTGTACTTGTAACGGTAACATTAGCTCACCAACTCCCTATTCTGACGGGAAGCGACAGTGTTACCATTCGGTGGCATTTCATCCACCTAACGCGCCGCATCAGGTCCCATTACTGCAGGGATCCAGTGACCGTTCCACCTACCCACCTGGGCTATAGTATATAGAGACACCGCCCCCCAGGGGCGAGGGTACGTTCTATTATCTATTGATTTGTGTGTAATCTTTGCTCTCTAGCTCTCTCACGGTTATCATCTTCAAGCTCTCTACTATCAYAGTGTTCTAACTTARCCATCGGAGTATCCTCGCCGGGTGAGCCACCCCGGGATCTCTAACTCTTCTCTTTTAGGAACCTAGTCCTCGTCGTTGCTAGCCGCCACATCAGCATCCGACAGGGAGATGCTGGATTACGCCACATCATAAGGTATTTGAAACTTTTCTTAGTTTAGGAGTGAGCATGGGTCAATTCGATTTGGTTCGAAAGTAGAATCTGAAACCTACCCTGTAAGCGTCAGCTCCAAGTTTTTGGAACTAAAGCTTTTCCTATCAAGATTTGTTTTAGCTTTGGTGCTCTTAGAGTTGGTTCCAAGGTCTACCCAAGGAACCAAAAGAGTGGAACCTGTTCTTAATTCATTCCATAACATTAAGAGTCAAATTAGATAGCTATTGATGAGGGCAGATTTGGCCCTCCAATGACATTGTGACACCTGGCACCTCATGACAACTAAGTGCAGCCTCTTGACAACTAGGCAGCTCGCCACAGGCAGCTTGCCACAGGCTTCTCGCCACTCGGCAGCTTGCCACTCAGCAGCTCACCATAGGCAACTCACCCTCATGTAGCCTGGAACCTCAGAACAACTAGGTGACACTCGGGACCACTTTGGCAACAACTTGCCTTTGCTAAGTTGATAGTGTCCCACTGGGCATGGCCTGGCACAGGCGCGGCCTGACACGGGCGCGGCCTGGCACAGGCGCGTTCTGGCGCAAGCGTGACCTGGTGGCCTGACCCTGGCGCGACCTGGCCTTGGCACGAGCTGGCAGCCTGGCCCTGACGCGAGCTGGCAGCCTAGCACAAGCGCAACCTGGTGGCCTAGCCATGGCGCGACCTGGCCTTGGCACGAGCTGGCAGCCTGGCCCTGGCACAAGCTGGTGACTTGGCACAGGCGCGACCTGGCGGCCTGGCCCACGCTCCAATCTAACAACCCCAAGGAGGTCACCACCTTACCCCGCATTTTACGGGATTGTGACCTGTAACGGCTATATTAGCTCACCCACTCCCCGACTTAGGCGAAAATGGGCAACCTTACCAGTTGGTGGCTTTATCCCCACCTAACACGAAGGCAGGTCCCATCACAGCGGGAATCCAGGAACTGCTCCACCAAACCTGCGAGGACTCCAGTATATAAAGACCTCACCCCTCAGGGGCAAAGGTATGCTAAAAGAGGGGTAATCCCTGCTCTCTAGCTCTCTCATTCTCTTATATCATTTTCAGCTCGCTACTAAGTGCTGACTTAGCCATCGGAGTGACCTCGCCGGGTTTGATTTAGTTTTCGCAGGTTCCTTAGCTCCCGCCGCCTACAAAGATGAGCAGATCATCGCCAGCAAGGAGTAGCCAGTTTAGCTCCCGTTGTTGCTGGTAGCTAGATCATCTCCTGCAGGGAGAAGCTGGGTTGCGCTACGCTAGGGAGCTCCACTTCAGTCCCCGAGTCACAGGCCACTTGGGAGCAGACAAGCTGACGAGGTACTTAGCCAAAAAATTGATACGTGACCAGAAAATGTGACATAAATTGGTGTCGTCTGTGGGAACACGCTACAAAAACTAAGTTCTCATCCTACAAAAAGCTAAGTCCTCTTCTCCTAGAAAGCTAAGTCCTCACCTTTTTAGAAACTGAAGCTCTCGCTTCATAGCTCTAAGGCGCCCACTTGGCGGCCAGGCACGGCCTGCGCACGGCCTGGCAGCCTGGCACATGCACCGACCTGACGCGACTCGGCATGGGCGCCAACCTGGCGGCCTGGCCCAGGTGCGAACTGACGAACTGATAAAATACTTCCTCATACTGCTCAAGACCCAGTTGCGAACTGACGACTCGGCATGGGCGCCAACCTTCTTTTGCCTCTTCGGCATGAGCAAAGTTCTAGAGTGGACTATGAGTCGCTCCTAAAGCCTAAGGGCCACAATACTGCTCAAGACCCAGTTGCCTCTTCGGCATGGGCAAAGTTCAGGAGTGGACTATGAGTCACTCCCAAAGCCTAAGGGCCACAATACTACTCAAGACCCAGTTGCCTCTTCGGCATGGGCAAAGTTCAGGAGTGGGCTATGAGTCGCTCCCAAAGCCTAAGGGCCACAATACTGCTTAAGACCCAATTGCCTCTTCGGCATGGGCAAAGTTCAGGAGTGGACTATGAGTCGCTCCCAAAGCCTAAGGGCCACGATACTGCATAAGACTAGTCGCTTCTTCGGCTTGGGCAAAGTTCCGGAGTGGACCACAAGTCGCTCCCAGAGCCTAAGGGCTACAGTACCGAACTAGAAGAGACCTCAGCACCTTACAGGCAGCTCGCTTCCAAGTAGCTCCTAGAGCCTAAGAGACTGAATCAGCGCTTACGAGCTCGTCGAATTACGGGCCAAAAGAAGAAATCCACTCCCTTCGTCGAGTTACTTTCAGCTCGGGGGTGGGGGGCAAATGATGAGGGCGGATTTGGCCCTCCAATGACATTGTGACACCTGGCACCTCATGACAACTAAGTGCAGCCTCTTGACAACTAGGCAGCTCACCACCAGGAAGCTCGCCACAGGCAGGTCACTACAGGCAGCTCGCCACAAGCAGCTCTCCCTCATGTAGCCTGTAACCTTAGAACAACTAGGTGACACCCAGGACCACTTTGGCAACAACTTGCCTTTGCTAAGTTGATAATGTCCCATTAGGCGTAGCCTGGCACAAGCGCGGCTTGGCACGGGTGTGACCTGGCACAAGCGCGGCCTGACACCGGCGCGGCCTGGCGTAGGCGTGACCTGGTGGCCTGAACCTGGCGCAACCTGGCTTTGGCATGAGTTGGCAGCCTGGCCCTGACGTGAGCTGGCGGCCTGGCACAGGCGCGACCTGGTGGCCTGGCCCTGGCGCGACCTGGCCTTGGCACGAGCTGGCAGCCTAGCCCTAGCGCGACCTCGCGACCTGGCGGCCTGGCCCACGTGCCAACCTAACAATCCCAAGGAGCTCACCACCGTACCCCGCATTTTATGGGATTGTGACTTGTAACGTCTATATTAGCTCACCCACTCCCCGACTTAGGCGGAAATGGGTAACCTTACCAGTTGGTGGCTTTATCCCCACCTAACACGAAAGCAGGTCCCGTCACAGTGGGAATCCAGGAATTGTTCCACCAAACCCGTGTGGACTCCAGTATATAAAGACCCTACCCCCAGGGGCAAAAGTATGCTAAAAGAGGGGTAATCCCTATTCTCTAGCTCTCTCATTCTCTTATATCATTTTCAGCTCGCTACTAAGTGCTACCCTATAGTGTAGCCCATTAAATAAATAAATACATAAATAAATAAAACCTTTCGAGCTCATCAAGTGCAAAACTGACTAGGGTGGGCTTATTTTGCACAAAGAATCAATAATAAAAGACAAATTCCTGCATTGGATTCATAATGACACTTCTACTTAATATTTCCATGTATACACCACCCTTGGTGAATCTTGATAAATATTATCTCATTGGTAAGGGTGTTCGTGGTCCGACCCAATCTGGTTCAACCGTCTGGTCCGACCCGATTTTCAAAACAATGACAAATATAATTCACATGTCAAATTGAAACAAGTACCAGCTATTATTATATAAATTACAAATTAAAGAATTAAAACGAACAACAAACAACAAGAGTGTAGGAAATCATATAGAAACATGAATCGATGAGACATAGAGGAAAAGGTGAGATTCTAGGGTTTGAGAGTTTGAGTGTTAGAGAGAAGTTAATCATTTTTTTTTTTAATTTTCGCTGCAGATGTTGTTTGATTAAGGTGTTTGGTGATCAGGTTTCCAGTCATATTAGATTTATTAATAAGATTTATGGTCTAGACTGATTTTTAAAATTCAAAAACCAGACTGAGACCATAAAATCAAAATTTAAAAATTTTCTAGACTAATCTAAACCAGGCCCTTTTTAAGATCAACAAAACGCATCGAGATTTCTTACTTTTTTTATCCACTCTCTACCCGCCTGAATTGCAACTACACATCTCTATTATGAATTATGAGATGTGTGGTTGGTAGAGAATGGTTAAAAAAAGTGAGTAAAAAATCTGGGTTCCAACAAAATAAAACCATCAATTTCAGTTTGGTTCAGTTCGATTTAAGGGTTTGGACCGTATAATGAAGACCCTACTCATTGGTTATCACTTTGATACCGATTGATCGGTCTTCCCGCCTTCCCGGTATCATAAATCTGGACCCGAGGGAAAAGAATGGGACCCACTGTTAAGATCTTAAGATGACCAGATTCATGTAGCTTTTAATGGTACTTTTTCCACCGTCCAGATTCACTGTTACATTACAACTCGAAAGGACAAGGGCCGAAATTCGGAAGGTCTGGATTTAATAGTGGTGCCAACTAGATTCCAATCGGACAATAAGGAAAATGCCCATCTAAACGAGAAAACCCTAATTGAAAATCAAGTGACAAGTGCCCGCGACCGGGAGCGTTTAAAAATATTCCGTTAATGGCCCTTCTTGTCCCTACGCGCCGCACTTGACAACCATAGTTTCCTTTCATTCCACAAAATTTGAATTTCAAATTCCCCAACGGTCATTTCCTCGCCTGGTTTACTCACAACGTCTCTATCTTTCGCTCTACATAATCTCTCTCTTCCTTTCTCCTCCCTTCTCATCGAGAAGCTCTCCCGCTCCATCACCCATATCAATTTCTTCTCAATTACCAGCCCCTTCATCGGGATTTCAGTTTCTTCCCTTCATCGACGATGGATTTTCACAGCCTTACAAGGAAGGAGCTCCAAACTCTTTGCAAGAAGAATAAAATTCCGGCCAACATGACCAACGATGCCATGGCTGATGCTCTCAAGGCTCTCAAGAATGTAAGATACTTCTTTAATCCTATAAGCCAATTTACGTTTCTTTTAAGCAGAATCTTTCAAGTCACTGTCTCTTTATTGGTTTGATCTTTTCTCTCATCCTTCCGATGTTTATTTATCAGGTTGAAGGAATTGAAGATGTTATAGTACCGACTACTGTGTCTGAAAATCCACAATCGGCGGCAGAATCGCCACAAAAGACAGAGAATAGATCTCCGGATCTCCCTAAAACCTGCCGCAGAACTTCGACTCGCCGGAAACCCGTTAAAGATCTGGACGTTCTGATCGAGAATGAACCCCCGAGTTCTCTGCTTGGTACTCGCACTCTCCGGAGTACAAGAAGAAGAACCGTTCAAGAAAAGGAACAAGAGAAAGAAAACCCCAACATTTTAACCGAAAAACCAGCTGAAGATAACGTATCGGCAATACTACAAACACCCATTCCCCAAAATTCACGAAGAAGAACGACAGTCGTCGCTTCTCGCCAAAGGGTTAATACCCATATAAAAGAAGATAAAGGAGGAAAAGATGAGAAACAGGAGGAGAATCCTCCTTCTCGTGTTTACAATACGAGGCGATCTACAAGGTTGTCTGGGAAGAAGCTACTCGAATCGACTCAGAAGAAGGGAAGAGGGAAAAGAGAAGCCATTAAGATTTCCGCATTGTCGGAAGAAGAATCCCAAGAATCGGAGAAGAAAGAAATAGACGCATCTGAGAAATCTGATGCTTCTGAAATCGTCTTGCCCGGACGGTCACCCAAATCGATGTGCAATGCAAATGACGATGTCCAGGAAGACAGAGGTATGCTACTTTTTTTCATTCTTTTTGGGTATGTTAAAATCCAAAGTCCTCATCCTATTATTCAGAACGTGAATTTTGTTTGTTCACGTATGCAGGGTCTATTGATGATGTTGTTCTTGTTGCTACTGAATCTGTGCTTTTGGATGGGGTTTCGTTTAGTGAGTTTCCGGCAATCAAGGAACTTGATGTGTTGCCAGAAGCCAACAACCATGACATTTGTGAAAAAGACACGTATGCCGCTCAATCTGAGGATGCTGCTGCAAGTGATGAGTCTATTGTTGAAGTTTCCAGTGGAATCAAAGAGCAAGATGAATGCAATGCGGATGATTGCTGCCTTGAGGTTGTGCAAGACAGGAAGTTTGAACAAGTTCTGGAGAGCAATGGTTCTAATGTAGATGCGGTGGAAGACCACCAAAGCACGACCTGCGATTCGGGAAGTGAAGTTACTTCTCAAGATGATCCGGAAGTGTTCGATGAAATTATGTCTGAAGTTGCAATTGTAGAGTGCCAAAGTAATTTAGAGTATGAATATAGTGCAGAAGCAGAAGCGGATGGTAAAAACCCAAATATGACGGAGGTTCCAGCTCTTCTTGATGGCCAAGTATCCTGTCAATTACCTCTGGAATGCCGGAAAACTGGTTATGTTTCACAGGAGGAGCTAGGGTCTTTGTATTCTTGTCCTGCTAAGAGTCCAAAGGCCTTGGGCACCAAAGAATGCAATCAAAGCGATGATCAACCAATTCCAGAGCAGGAGAATGGAATTGATCAGTTGTCTGCAGAGGTTCCAATCAACATGCAATTTGAAATGGAATACTCTGTCCCTGATCAATTGCAGAAATGTGGTCCTGTTATTGAGCAAGAAAACGTCAAAGAAGAATTCTGTGGTGAAGTTTCAGTTGAAGAAAGTATAATGGAAATTAATTCTATCACAGGGCAATCTGAGACAAGCGATGGAATTCTGGAGTCGGGTTCTGGCGCTGATTCATTGCCACTTGATGGTCCAGATGATGTGGTATTGGAGGTTGAGAGAACTGTCATTTTGGTGGAAAAGAAAGCTGTCATCGATCAGTTTGATGGTGCTGACCATGAAAATCTGAAGGCAGAGAGTCCAATTGCTGAAGGTCTCTCGAGTTTGGAGCAGACTCCAATGTCCCATGAAGACATTTCAACCACAGGAAGCAGTATCCTTGAGGCTACTGTGACCAAGGTTCCAATCAGCTTTGCAGCACCTGATTCGGGTTCCAATCATCATCTCCCACTTCAAATTGAAGTGACACCGAAGAAGTCATCCAACATGAAGCCAAGAACGCCACTTCAAAGGACAATCAAAGTCTTGGAGGATGATGAAGAGAACATTGACAACAGTGCCAGAAAACTGGGTGTTGGCAGTGGAATTAGAAATGCCAAGCTGTTAACAGTTGTTGCAGAAGAGAAGGAGAACAAGAACAAAGGTGAGGAAATTGCACAAAAGGCACTGAAGGAAATCAGTCTAAGGCAACTGAGGAAGATGTTCAAAGAGAAGCTGCAGATTGAAGGGCCAAAAAACAACGACAATAACAAGGTGAGAAGATATTTCTTCTTTGAGGATTTGCTAATATTTTTAGGTACAGGATTACTGACAGTAGGGTGGCTCACATTGCTTTTTGGTGACTGCAGGAGCAGCAATTGGGAAGGACAAGAACAGCTCTGCAAGATCTGACAGGGAACCAGTTGGCTTCGGAAGGAAAAGAAAACTGAGATCACTTATGGGCTTGAGTTTGGTGTGGTTACAAGTTTTGGTTACTTGCAGTATGGTACTTGCAGTGATGGGGTTGAAACCTTGGTTTGCCCCACATATACCTTTTTCTTTTCAGTTTTCTTGGGTCGGTATGGTGCAAGCAGGGCCTGGCTTGGCAAATAAGATCAAGAGGAGTGTCAGTTGATGATTCTATATTCAAAAAGATTATACCAATAAATTGGATGTTCTTTGATATTTCACTAAATTGCTTCCCTGCTGAATTCTTAGGCGCTATTTAAATTCTTCAAAAGCTGTGATATTTAGAAGATGCTGAAAGCTTGCCACTCTATGTGTTTGAGTTCATGCTGCCACATAGGTGCCCCATCAGCAAAGGCATCATTATGCACATGCGCAAGTATCGATGTTTGCAAATAAGGGTGTCAATGGACCGGTTTTGGATTGGACCCCATCCTGTCCAAAATCAATTTAGATGGATTGGATGGACCAACAAGATATATTGGATTTGACTAATCCGGTCCAACATATTTATTAGATTGGATTGGACCTGGCCCATCCGTAACAAATTTATATTGGATAGGGTTGGATTTAAGCCAATATCTGGTTCATTGATATAAGATAAGAATATATGTGTTAATGAACGAAGTTTGGGTTGAAACCAATCTAAGTCAAAATAAATTTGAACAGATTAGATGGTCCAGACATTGAATTAGACCAGTCCAAATTGATCCAAAACATTCATTGGATTGGATTGGACCTGGTCCATTTATAATGGACTCACATTGGACTGGTTCGGATTGGACCAAATCCAGTCCAATTGACACCCCTGTTTGCAAAATATTGATTTCCGTGTGCCTCTCCCGTTTCAGAAAGCTTCATTTTGGAGCTTCCCCTAACGACATTTATTTGGCACCTTTGCTGATGTGGTGCCTAATGGCTCCTATGTATCATCAATGCCCTCATTAAAAGTGTTACACCTTTTATTGTGACTGAACTAGTTGGGCACTGGTGGTGGATGGGAACTGGATGTGTAGAATATAAGTGGAGTGACAAAGGTGTTGGGAACTTAGCTCACCTTTATGCCACTCCGGACTGCTACCCACTACTTGTTCCCATTTCCCACATCTATACCCACCGAACACTGCCTCCCTCCGTGTATTGGGAACATCTCCCTATCAATGAAAAGGGAGATATTCCCAATGTGCAACTGTTGTGTCCCATGGGTTGAGATGTGGGAACAGATAGTGGGTAGCAGATCTGAGCCCCCTTTATGCAACATGTTTATCTCACAAGGATTGTTTCTGTGCTGCAATGTTACAATGCCTACCTTCTCTTTTTTACCTTGGGATTCAAGACAGAGTGTGATGTTGCTACAGGTTATTGTGAAATATCCTTTAGTTTATTCCTAATTGCTAGAGTGTCCAGACAAAGGCCTAAAATTAAGAGAGCTGCAATAGCCTGCTAAGACATCACAGAAGAAACTGGCTGGGACAAGGAAATAAAATTAGAGCTGTCTTTTATATATAAATCACTAGATGGTCAAGAAATTCTTTATTTCTTTATTCTGTTTTATGACTTCTCTTTAACCAAGTCTGCTAAAATCATCCAAATACATGCATCTTGAAGCAGTGAATGCAGGAGTACTCTGACCTAAGATGAGAGCTGTCATTAGATAACTCACAACTCAACTCGTTTTTTATAAAAAAATAATTACTAGAAAATTGCAAAATAAAATCTATACAGCCACATAAAACGCCTAATCCATCTAAGTGAACACACTCAATCTTCATAGAGTGGCAAAATCTCTTCCATGTTTGTTGTGTTTATTATCTATGAGAAGAACATTCCATATTTTATGCTTTGTTTCTGATCTTAGCATTTGTGGGCCAGAATTCTTGCTTTTCTGAATTTTAGAAAGGATCCCCCCCCCCAATGAAATTAGAAGAAATACATGCCCCTGCATGCAAACCAATTTCAACCAAAATGAAGTAAAGCACTCTTCAAAGCCCATTACTTCTCTATTTCAATCTAGATTTGTTCTTTTTAATCCACAAATTCTTCAGCCTTCTTTCTCATCCCCTTGATTTTTTTTTAGGAGGAGGGATCTTGTTCTTGGACATTCATTGATGGTGGAAAGGTCTCTATATTACTTTAAATGCTATGTGGATTATTTAGTAAAAAGATGAAAGGGAATTGAAGAAACACTTAAACATACTATTGATGATTAGTTGGAGGAAAAGCCGATGAAGACAGACTTAACATGGAATATTAAGAGTGTCAAGATGTTCCAATAGAGCTATAAAAATTTCATCAAGCCAAATCTGGTCTTACTGAAATTGCTACTGAACAACTAAACTATTAAATACGTATTCAAGTTATCATGTCAATCAATGATCAAGTAAGACATGCTTATGGTTCTTAGATTTCAAACGACTACCAGTTTATAGTTGTCACTCAGACCAAATGTTAAGTCTCGTAGTTGAGATAGAAAAATAAATACGGCTTCTTATGTGGTTGGTACATAACAATACGACCAAAAGTAATGTTCTATAAGGCTAACAATGTTATATGGAACAGAGTTTTGGACAATAAAGAAATATGCTCAGAAGAGTATGTAGCTTGGATAAATATGATAAGATGGATTAGTGCCAAGATTATGAATGTCTGAACCAGTTAAGAACACATTTGGGAAGACATAGGAGTTATCCGATTAGTAACAAAATGAAGAAAGACAACTAAAGATGTCTCAGCATTGCACTAGTGAGAAAGACCGACTTGGTGCAAATAGAAGGCTTTAAAAAAGCTAGGGCAAGACAATAGCAGCATGAGTCAAGGTAGTTAGAAATGGCCTATAAATGTCCAATCTGATTTAGGACATGACTTCTTGATAGAGTACAATGGTCATATAAAGATGGTACATCTGACCCAAATTTTTACGGACGGGCATTGATGTATAGAATAGGTGTTGATGAATCAATTTTTTTGTGCCAAGTACCTGTCATTTGGTCTGAGCTGGGGGAGATTAGGTGTCAAGTTAACTGGGTTGAGCCGGACAGGTTAGGTGCCGAACTGACTAGGCCGAGCTAGGCAGGTTAGGTGACAAGCTGACTGGGCCGAGCTAGGCAGGTTAAGTGCCAAGCTGCCTATTAGGTGCCGAGTTGACCAGAGTACCGAGCTGACCAGAATGTCGAGCTGTCTATTAGGTGACGAGCTTCTCAGAGGGCCGAACTGCCTGGTAGTGAGCTGGATTGATTGCTGAGTTTCGTCGTTCTTTAGAGACCTGCAAGGAATCAATGTCAGAGGACCCGAGGTGGCTAACCCGGCGAAGTCACTCTGATGCTTAAGTCAGTACTCTCATAGTAGACTATGAGCTAAAAATCACAAAGTATGAAAGCTAGAATATATTTACTTGCCCCCCCAATGCCATTGGGGTTGGTGCCTTTATATATGCATTATTTGGATCCGAAGGTTCCAAACGCAACCTAAGTGTTTTAAAAAACCAATGTTATTTCACCTTATTAACATTTAAATATATTAAAAGGTCCCATTACCTAATAAATATCGTACCAATGACCTTGAAAATCAATATGTATCGTATGTTTCTATGATTTGAACCTTGACAGTGATTTTAGGTAAATTCTGGTTTTATGTAATTTGTTTTAATTATGATGTGAAAGATACTAGTTGCTTCTAATCATTTGGTTTCCAACACTCATACAAGCTCAACTGGGTCATTTCATAGGATATCTATATATATATATATATAAACAGGGTTTTAGAACGTGAATGGAACTCAATAAAAACTTGTGAATAGCCTCACACTTCATTAGGGGTGTTCACTATATAATTTAGACCACAAAATTGAGGGRTGGCTCAGTTGGTATGTTAACTCCTTGGCTCCCAATATAAATGTGGATTCAATTCTTACATCCACGACTTGGGGGGTATGGTATCTATCACCAAATACCAAAAAAGAAAATGACTGCCAAACCAGATCAAACCAAATTGAAATTGGCAATTTGGTCTGGACCAGATTTAAGAATGCTTTGATTTGGTTTGGAAAATTTTTAAATTTCGATTTACAATTTAAGTCTATTTTTTAGAATGGCTTAAACCATATTAAACATTGGACCAAGTTATAATAAAACAGTTCAATTAATTTACTTGTTTGGTATGAAATTTTCTCCAAGCCAAATTGGATTGGACCATGAGACCATATACTTGACAATAAGGGTTGTATTTGGTTGCATGAATATCTCGTGAACAGGACTGTTTTGATCCCGTCCATGAGACATAAGAGTTATTTGGCTCACTATGGACAGTCTCCATCCATAATATATTGTGGGTAGGGACCATCCCTTTCCCAATACATTGTCCACAGGTAAAACTTGTGAATGGAGACCAGCCACCCCATCCATGATGGGACTTTTTTCTTTTTTTTGTAAACATCCATGATGGGACTATAGTCCCATTTTTCATAGTTATATTTTTAGTTTATTTTCCTTCTAAATTTATTTTATATGTATATTATTTTATTGTGGTAATTGTTTTAACATTGAACAATTTCCATTATTTTTTGTTAATGAAAAATATTTGAAGATAAAAAGTAATTGCTTTTAAATTATTTTTATTACCTTTTGTATTAATAGAAATGGTTTTTTATTATTATATAAATTCATATTCTATACATTTTTATTCTCTAATGTTTGGCATTTATTTGGCATATTCAATAATTACATATTGGTGTTTTATTTTATTCATTATTATTTTGTATTTTTTTAATTTATTATGGGCTTAAAATATAAGAGATTTTCACTTATGATCAATTGCATAGATAATCTCACAAGTTTTACCCAAAAGAAAAAAGTTGTATGTGAGATATATAAAATCAACATGGATGATCTGGTCTGTYCGTAATCCASAACAATTACAATACATCAGACATCACTATTGTGCACCTACCAATTTTTCATCTACATTATAGAACACCCCAACATGAGTAAAAATTGAATGAGAGTATGGAATACTATCTCCTTTGCACTCTTTTGTAATAGATTTGGTAGTGCTATGCCAAGTTACAAACTCAAGATACCCATGAAGCCTAAAAAATAAGAGTGAAACGAATTTGGATTAAGTCCTCACAAAACTGTCCTAATGCCCTCTTCACGAGACCGGGTCTACTCCTCACACCTGGCACCTCACACGCACAACTTATCATGCATTGGGAGCATCTCCCGTATTTATTAATTATTATTCACGTGAGATGTTCTCAATGCATGGTGGATGTGCCTCTGAGGCACCCATTTGTGAGGAGCAGATCCCATCACCCTCTTCACAGCCTTTTGCAACCATACATTGGAACATACTTGTACTTTTTTAATCGTGAGAAGATATTCTCAATACATGGCTACAAAGGGGTTGTGAGTACAGCATGAAGACAGTGCTCACATCATTTGCACCAGCCCCTTGCAGCCTTGCATTGGAAATATCTCTCTATGAAATCAGATTTGATCCTTACAAGACCATGTTCACATCATTCACACAGCCCCTTCATAGGGAATATTTTTCTATGAAATTAGATTTGATCCTCACAAGACGGTGCTGACATAATCGGCACACTCCCTTACAGCCTTGCATGGGAATATCTCTCTATAAAAAACATTCAAGTATGGAGATATTCCCAATGCACGGCTGTAAAAGTCTGTCCGAACGGTATAATTTATAAACACGGTGTTGTGAGCCACTAAAGCCGATCTCTATGATAGGAACAGCAAGGGCTATGTTAATGCTGCCTTGTGTAAGGCCCAGGCCTGAGCAGACGACTCAGGTCGGTCTCGGTCTATGGGGAAGCGGAGCCATAACTTATAAGCGCCTATCGAGTACCGACGTGCTTTTGCAAGCGCAAGGTGAGGAGAGAGAGCGATACGACCCGTCTCGTCTCAATTAGAAGAATCCAAGGCGACACGACACGCACGCCAGGAGCCAGCGAGTCCAAAACCATCCGTCAAAAGAGGAAATAATGAATGAACCGAAATTTCTGAGCGAGGAAAATCAAGTAGAACTACGAATTTTCCCTTTTTATTCCACCCTCCCTTCCGGTCGTTGTGGGAGGGATTTCAAAATCCAATCCCTTCGAAGGGCTCTGAAGAATGCAACAGTGCCTCTGTCAGTCAGACCCAGATAGATGACTTCTCCTTGATTAGTAATTCCTCACTCACAGGTATGGATTTCTAGGGTTTTGTTTGTTCGTTTCCCCAAACCGATCCAAATAGATGGAACCCTGAAGTATTAACCCATGTTCTTGTCTGTAGCTTGAGAGATCTTCGACTAGCTGGTATTTTGTGGGTGTCATGATTGAAGGGGAATTAGGGTTTTGTACAGTGTTTTTTACCCCAGCTTGCTTCACAATTTTGGGGTTTATTTGGTGTATTTTTACCTCTTTCGTGTTGGCGTTTTTTTTTTTTTTTAAATCATTAGCTTTCGTGTGCTTGATTTTTGAAAAACCTTCAAAAAGTTACGATCGATTGAAAGCATGGAGTTCTGGAATTAAGAAAGAAATAAGAGATTAGGGGAATTTTGGGTTATTGGATTGGTTTGGGGATGGCCGATGCGGGAAATGAAGACCAAAACAGGAGAATGGATTTGAATTTGTATCTGGGTCTTCCTCGTTCACCACGTCGTCGAGAATTGGATCTTGGGTCTGATCTTGCTCTAGGCTCGCTACCCGTGTCAGGCGAGGCAGAAGTTCGTGGATCAACCGAGATGTCTGGTTATGCAGGGCTCTCAGATTCGCATGCGCCCTATTCCCCATCACATGCTTCACACTCCCCGAGTCCGCAGGCTGTTGAACCTCTTGACCGAAATGAAAACTCATCTTTCACCTATCCTGATTACTCTCCTCCGTCGCCGTCTTTTCCGTCTGCTTCTCAAGCGATGCAACCTGGGGTTGAATCTCTAGTTGGAGTAAGCAGGTCCCATCCCGAGTATAGCCCGTACTCGCCATCCTATGATCCTGTTATTCCAACAGCAGAAGCTCGCCTGGAACCTGCAGGACAGGGCGTAAATGATCCGATAGACCATGCTCCTTATTCTCCATCGTACGCTCCAGTGTCCGCATCTGAGCATGAAGACACTGAAACTGTGGTCCATGAGGGTGGAAATCATGTGGAGTATGTTCCATATTCACCCTCTTACGTGCCTGCATCGTTGTCGCCCCCAGGTCCTTCAAGTGAACCATTGATCCAGGAAGAAAATCCTCATGTCCCCTATATCCCAGTTAGTCCATCTGACCAGACTCACCATGGCCAGTCTAGTGGGTTGGTACCTGAAGTAACAGGGTTTGGTGCAGAACAGGTAACTGCACAGGGTAGAGATACTCCAGTTGGGGATGGTTCTTTGCAGCGAGAGCTTCTTCAATATCCAGAGTTTCGTATCCGGAGATTGATTGAGTTGAGCCGCAGATGGGGGGTTAGGAGGTTCAGATCCACAGTTCCTTACAATCTCAGTCCTAACCTAGATGCAATTTCCTCAGAGAGCCATGCTTTTCGCACTATGGCAACAACTGAGGAATCTAATGAAGCAAATGGTGAGAATGAGAAAACAAGTTTGGAAGGCAGTGCTGCTCAGGATATCAAAGACGGAACGAAGGAACAAAGTAGTGGAACCACGAGTTTTGATTGCAATATCTGTTTGGATGTGGCTAAGGAGCCAGTGGTTACTTCTTGTGGTCATTTATTTTGTTGGCCTTGTTTGTATCAGTGGTTGTATCTTCACTGTGACCATAAGGAGTGCCCTGTATGTAAAGGGGAGGTGATTGAATCAAAAATAATTCCTATTTATGGGCGAGGGAACTCTGAGATGGGGGTTGAACAGAAGGAGCAGGAAGTGGGGAATTCAAATTTGAAGATCCCTCCTAGGCCCCGTGGACACCGTTTTGAGAGTTTAAGGCAACAGATAAGAAGACCACTATCCCGAAGACTGGAAGAAATTGGCTCATGGAGGCTTATTTTTGGTGAAGAAACACACAGTGGAAATAGAGAAGGGCAAGAGGAGCCAAGCACACAGAGGATTGTTGATGGGGTTAGACGTAGCCGTAGAATTGCCAGGTTTATGGAAACTCAGCGGTTTCATATGGGGGATGGTTTGGAAAGTAGATTCAACTTGAGGGGAAATGAAACATCTAGAAATGCTATTGAGATGGCTTTAAACTACACACAAAGTGGTAACTTGCCTCCTGAAGGGCTTCATGGGAGTGAATCAAGAAGTACACCGCCTGCTATTGCACGACATGGAATTAGCTTCTGGCCTGGGCATCCTTTTTACAGTGTTCCTATTTCTGAGAGATTGGCTGCTCTAGCTGCTGATGTTGCAGGGAGGATACAAGACAGTAGTAACCATTCTGGTGCCTCAGCATCTGTGGATCCACAGGATTCCAATGCTAATGTTCAAAGCACCAGAGAAGCAACAGTTGCTGCAGATCAAGTTTCTGCTTCAAGCACAATGGCTGTGATACAGGGTGATGCTGGGGTTCCTGTTGACGCCCCGTCAGAGCCGAACAGTGGGAGTTCTTCTCGTAGCTTCAGACGAAGAAGGAGAAATAGTGTGTCTGGATCTCTAGATGTAGATGGAGGTGTTCATCATGTGCGTAAAAGGAGAAGACTAAACTAAATTTGAATTTTATTACAGAATAACAATATCCAAATAAAATTCTTAGCTCTTTTGTTTGTGATATGGGTACATGAGTTGTCTTCTAGAGGATGTACCATAAATTAGTTTCAAATGATACTGTATGATGTTGTTGATCAATGTAATTGCATTTCATTTTCATCTTGGTTATTCTTATTGTCCTGTACTGTGGGCATAGTTCATTCTACATTATACACTGATAATCTAATAAAAAAGTTTTACCAAGGTAGATGGGAAAATGATTGATGCCAGGTAATGGTAAAAGCTCATGGCACTGCAAGAACACATTTAAGGAGTTAAGGGTGTAAACAAGATAGATGGAAGTTGATTATGCTTGGATGTACAGATCAGCAACCATTTTTTATGATGCACCATCCAAACAGGGGGTAAATAGAGGCCACTTATCTTGGGAAGGGTTGGGAACTGAAATCTAATTTTGAAATTTGGGTTTGGTGGCAGTAATCATCCAAAGTTGGGACTGCAAGACTGTTTGTATACACAAATTATTCTTTATTTTAATCAATAAAGCCATCAGTTACTCTAACTATAAGTGATAGATGTTTTTTCTTTTTTGACTTTTTAATAAAAATTTTATTAAAAAGATCACAAAGGATACATATTACAAGATCCCACAAAGAGGCGTGAGGTGCCACCTCTAAACTGTATCAACAAGCTTACAATTGAGCCCGAAAAATCTGATTCCTATATACCCCGTGTTTAGCTAAAGAATCTGCAAATCCATTTGTCAATCCAACTAAAAGTGATAGATGTTAAGTGATAAATGTTTGAGCATGGTGGTTTGTAGAAGATAACGGAGAAAGCAACATCAGGAAGCTCCAGCTCTGAGGACCCTGCCTCAGCTTTGATGCCTCAGATTTGAGAATCTAGTTTTATTGCATTTTCTTTTCTTTGTGCTGCTGATTTTTTTCCCATTGAAATATTGAATAGGGAATGACTAATGGAATCAAAGATAGAGGGATGGCAGAGTCTCTGCTATGTTTGAAAAAATCAACAGATTAGCCAGTTGTAAGATCACATCCTCCACTTCAATCGACATTAATATCTTTTTGTTTGATAATTAAAACAACAGATCTTATTTTTTAAAATCAGTTTTCTTTTCCTGGATATGATGGTCAACGATTGAGTATATTATTAAAATTTCAACTAAATACTTCTGTTTTTCTTTGCTCCTACTTATTGAAATATTGTAGTAGTGAAAAATGAGGTCCCTTCATACCCTAATTTTCACTGGACAGACTTGGAAAATTGTTTCTTCAATTTTTTGCACCTTACTTCAATATTCTTTGCCTTTATTGTATTTCCTCTAAAGAATTCCATGAGCAGTGAAGGCCAAGATGTTCTATGGTGTTGCTGTTGTGGCAATGATTATCCATACAGTTATGAAGCTTCCAATCCAGAAATGGCTCCAAAGCTTTCCATTTTGTTAAAAAGCTAATTGTTTAAATAACTGAACATTTATTCCATTTACTCTTTTGTGTACCAAGTATTTTCTTAATATAACTAATAAGATTATGAGACATCTTTTTCCATTGGGACCATTGTTTGTTATGATGGTAAAATCTCAGGCTGACAAGTGGATAACACCACAGGTTTGAGTCTAGAAGTTGTTACTTCATACTAAAAATGCTAAGGTTAGGTCCATGTCCGTTCTATCCCTCCCAAGACCCCAGATATCCAGGACCAGCATTGGGTAATAGCCTTCTTCAGACATCCTTTGCCATCTTACTGGATATACAATTGATAGTAATTCTGATAGCTTTACATTGGCTAGATTTTTTTTTGATATTCGTGATTCAATGTTTTTGTTTTGTTTTACGTTATATAATTTCTTGCCTTAAATTTATTTATTTATTTCTCTCCTATTTGTTTCCAAATGAAAATTCAAAAAGCCTTATTTGGAATCATTACAAATCCAAGGTGAAAGGAAAATGATTAAATACTATAAAGCTAGGCTATTTAAATCCTTGATGAAATTTTAATTTCCAATGAATATGTAGAGGATAGAAGGAAACGTGTTGAAAAGATATGAACTGTAATCTAGAAAAGGTTCACGACAAGATAGGCTTACAAATTTCTTGACCTTATTAGCATATAAGAATGCTATCCAATTCACCTGTGCTAAGACACTGTTAGAACTAAAGCTAATTTTTTTTTTTTTTCCTGTGGTAGCTTTTATATTAATGTGTTTGTAGTCCTTGTTTAATTTACTTCTAACCAAAATAATAAATGTAGCATAAAAAGATAATTTTGCCTTTCACCATTTATAGAATTTAGGTACCTTGGAAAGCAAGGTACCTATCTAAAGGTGGTAAGGTAACTCTCATTAAAAGTGTTCTGCTAAGCCTTCCTGCATATTACATGTCCTGTTTCCAGTTCCTTCAAAGATTGTTGAGAGACGAGAGAAGAAGATGAAAGATTGTTAAGCCTGTGGTGGAATGGAAATCACTAGCAAGTCAGGGATTGAAACTGAACTTTGATGGGAGCTCTTTAGGCAATCCAAGCCTGATACAAATTGGGGAGTCATTAGGGATGAAGCGGTGCTATCAAGTCGATGTATTCAGGTCTCATTTGAGTTGGAGGTTTTGTTAAAGCTTAAGTAATGGCGCATTGCTACAAGGGGTGAGGATAGCTAAGAAACTTGGGTTTCAATAAGTGAAGCTGGAGGGAGATTCTAAATTAGTCATTTCATGGCTAAATAGCAACATTCCAGGAGCTTGGATTTATAGGCAAACAATGATGGAAATTGATACACTAGCCAAGGAAGTGGGAGCTACATTTAGATGGATTGGGAGGACGACAAATGTAATGGTAGATTTTTTGGCCAAGCAAGTGTTTCACAGGGAACAGCTGTTTCGGGATGAATTGTAATTGGGTTGAAACTGGAAAACCAGAATGGGTGGCTGGGTTAACATTCCAGCTCTGTTATTCTTTCTCACGTTTTAATTTAATGAAATTTTCTGTTAATAAAAAAAAAGATGTGGCCCTTTCTTGATGTCCTAAAAGCCATCTGCTCACTTTTGAGTATAGATTTCAGGTGTTCCTTCTCTGTAACTAGTGGTAATGGTTGTTATTGTCTGTAGATCTATACCCTAAACCTTATCCTCCTATGACTTTTCTTACAAAATTATGGTAGGTGGTTTATAAGAAGGGCAAGTACCTTCAACTCAAACTCATTTCAAAGTGGGAATTCTTGGATGCTTTCCTCTCTATGTTTTTGAGTGGCCTGTATTGATTTTTTATTCCTACACTGTTCAGAGGTTGAAAAAGTTACAATTGCTTATTCCATCGGTCTTGAAGTTCCTTTTAATCTGCATGACATTCTTTCACTCCACGAGATCTTGGGATTTGTTCCTTTCGGCCATGCTGACAAATTATTATGGATGTGCGCATGTCTTATGCTACTTTGTGGAGCATTCGGAAGAAGGAAATTGATTTTTTTTTTTATAACATGTTTTGAATGAGAATATTGTAGGTTTGAATTTTAGGTGTGTCCAGGAGTTGGATCTATCTGTCACTAACATGTTAGTGTCCGACACCAATATGTCCAAGTTTTTAGTGTCAATATGGGTTCGTTGGGGTAAATAGAAGGATATTGGTAACAAAATTGATATGTTATTTTAATGGTATCTCTGATGATTTAATCTTTTAAGGACTGGTTCTTTGCTGGAACAGAGTCTTGAGCTATTGTTGTTTGTGCCAAAGGTCTAAAGAATTTGAGTCCATGAACTCCTTGTTGTCTCGGTTCTTGAAAGTTTTGTGGAGATCTTGCCATGTTGGGCCTACTTTTCAATCCTTCATAAAATTGTCTCAATATCAGTAACAAGTTGAATAACAAGTGCAAAATGCATGTAAGAGGAGAGAGAGAGGATAAAGTGTGTGTGTGGGGGGGGGGGGGATGAATTAGATTTTTCATGTGGTGTTCTGGACGTGAAGCCATTGGCATTATATAGTAACAATAGTGATACAAAGGGTATTTTAAAGTGGTGGTGGGTTGGTTGAAAAATCCTGAAGATGCTATATGGCGCTATAAGAATGAAATGAAAAAATTCAGTTGATTGATAAGGAATATGTTGGTCACGGTACAGTGGGTGGGGAGATCAACAAATACTTTGTCAGATGTGTTAGCCAAGCAAGGGGTAAATAGGGAAGAATTGTTTTGGACTCAGCTGTGATTCCTGTATTTCTTTCCTAGTTTACTTGTAAGATTCAAGGAGGGGCTGCAGCTTGCACCTCTCCCTGGGATGTTGTATGAATTCACAACTCTAAATCAGTTTCTGAATTAATAAATTTATTATTATTCATAAAAAAAAATTGAGACATGGCAGTTCAAGGGGTAGAGCAGGGTAGGCAAATTGATGTGGGATGTATGTCTTTGGGCAATCTGAAGGGAGAGAAACAGTCAAGAGAGCATGTGCAGGAAGTTGTGCAAGAGATTGTTGATGTCGTGCAAAGATTGTTGAGGTCGTGTCCTATGATTGGCTGTACATGAAGTCCGAACTCCAAAAAGACAACAATTACAAAGGCATTGCATTAGTACCGTACCAAAAAGCTGCCACTGTTTTGGCCAATGAATCAGCCATTTCATTCAGTTCGAATCCATCTGAAAGGGCAAGAGAAGGGAGCTGAGAGATCTTGGATTTTATTCAGCAGATAGGCCAATCTCCAAGGACCAACCTTCGGATTGGAGGCCCACCCAATTTCTAGAGTCACCCTCCACTACCGTAGGGGTGGAAAGAAATCTTGCAGATTTCTAAGGGCAATGTCTGAAAAACAACTGAAAACAATTCTTACAGATCCCCTTGAAAAATCTCTAAACTGCTTGCTGATTAGTGTTTAATAGTTGATAAGATTCAAGTGTCAGTTCGGTGAGCAACTGAGGTTTCTCAATAATAATAGATGAAGGAACATGCTTGCAGTTGACACCACTTACATGGGTGAGGTAGATGCTGACAACGGTGGTGGTGGTGATGATGGTAGTTGAATGCGCTTTGCTACTTATTTAATTTTAATTATTGTCATGGAATTCGTTAGTTCTCAATCCAAATTTCAGAAATGGCTTGGCCTGTATTATGGATATTGCAGTTGACTAAAACTGGCAGTTTTCTTCGAACTGAATAAGATTTGAGACGCTTGACAGGCTTGCAGTCATGGGATTGATTGTGGGTAGGATTTTTTAGATTGGCAAGATTCTGTCGATGGACTGAAAACATTTCTTATTTTTTGTAGAATTGTTTCCTTCTTTTTCAATGTATAGTTTAATCTTCCCCGTCTAGTGATGGGAAATATAATATTTGCCCATAATTATTTTTTTAGGCTTAGTTTGGTAGGAGTACAAAAGTAAATATGCAGAGTGCCTTATATTTTATATTAGTTTCTATGTATTGCCCTGTACACATTTGTATTTGTACTCTTTTTTGGAAAGAGTGCAAATACAAATATCTACAATGAAATGTAGGTTTAGAAGTACAAAATACAAGGCTTTATATTGTACATATTTGTATATACACTCTTTCCAAACTGAGCCTTAATTTTTATTCAGGTGGTGGGATTTTAGTCATGGAACATGGCACAAGCCAAGCCTTGGGTTTTGTAAATCTTTACACTATTTTTGGTTTAGAAATATAAAATACAAGGCTTTGTACTATACTATACATATTACATATTTGCATTTGCACTCTCTCCGAACTGAGCCTTAATTTATATTCAGGTAGTGGTATTTTAGTCATGGAACATGACTAAATGTTTTATATACCTTTACACTGTTTTTGGTTATGAAGAAAGTGAGAGAGAACAAAATAGAAAAAGAAAGAGAAGAAAATAAAGCTTTCTTTCACGTGAAAGGAGGGGTATTATGGTAATCACGCATGAAAAACATAAGAATGCTCGACCAAACCCTAACCCCCAACCATTTCTGTCTTTCTCCTGTTTTGTTTTCTTCCTAACAACTCTTTCAATGGCACAAACTCCTATCGGTGGTTGGTCTCTCGGGTAAGGTTCCATCTCTCACCTCCGTAGTGTCTTTTTCTTACTTCTTATTATTTCAGTTTTGTCTTTCAAAAATGCCATAACTCTTCTTCTATTTCCAGATTTTTTTTCTTCTTCTTTGTTCTCTGTTTCAAGGGTTACAATTTCAATTCCAAGGCTTGCAATTTATGAGTCTTGTCTGTCTTCACTTGTCTCTCAGTTCTTAACCAGTTATTCTTCAGTGGCAAGCAATCTCAAACGAAACGGTTACTCTTTTTTCATAAATAATCACTCGGACAGAGAGGTTACTCTTCAGCAACAATAATCAATATAGACAGCTCAGCTTCTGATTCGTATGAGATCCTAAGCAATCAATCAATCTATGATCTAGGTTTGAATAACTTTCTAGGATTGGGAGGCTGAAGAGCTTGTGGAAGAAACACAACAGCAGAACGTCAGGTGGAATCCACTCAATCAGGAAAAGCAAGAGTATGCCCTTGCAGCCTGGGAAATATGTTATGGAAATAGACCTGTTCACGGATTGGGTCAGGTTTTATCTCTTTATCTACAGAAAATGTTCAGGCCGACTGAATCCGGTCCAACCTTTGGGCTTAGATCTTGAGCCCGAGCCTAGCCCTTATATAAGGCCCAAAACTCGAGCCCAAAGCCTAATCTATACATAAAATGTCCTATTCTTGGTGTAATTTAATAAACTGATATTATATTAATTTAGTAATAATTTAATAAATTAATTTATATTTTCTGAACAGTAAATTAATATTTGATAATAACTTTATAAATAAATACATATTATATATAAATAAAATATATTTCTATTATATGTAATAGTATCGGGTCAGGCTTATTTGAGAAAGTCCGAGCCTGATCCAAAAAATAATTGGGCCTGGTATTTAAAGCCCAAGCCCGCGGGTTTTAAATTTTGTCCAAACCCAAAAAAATAATTTTTGTTCATGTTGGGAGGAGATTAAATCAAACTATAATTTTGTGTATGGAGGGTCATTTGTACATTCTTTGCTCATAAGATAACTCATCGTATATGTTTATTTTAATGGCAATATGAAAAATGTCTTTAATAATGTTTTGACCAAATTTTTACATTTATCTTATTATTAAGAAACAATCACCAATTAATCTATTAATTATTAATGCAATGTGGTAATCAATTGATGGCTGACTCATTGGTGTGTTAGTTGGTTTATTCCAAAAGGGGACGGGGAAGTTATTAGTGATGCATACCCAAAAAAGAGTAAATTATAAAGACTCCCTTGTACTATGACTAAGAGACAAAGACCCCTTTTGTTAACTCAGTTAACAAAAGGTATAATTTGATGAAAATACCCTCTATAAATCAAATTAATATTTTCAAAATGACGAAAATAGAAACTCACCCATTATTTGTTGTTTTCGAATAAATTTCACATTTGTCATAAACACTGCCTGAAATCATCTGTGTCCTTTCACCGTCGGAGAAACGAGTGTCATCATCGCTGGAGAAGATCTTGTCACCATTGTTGGAGAAGAAGATCTATTTTCGCCGTCTCACGGTCACGGCTACAGGAATAGCTGGTTATTCCACTCGGCAAGCTCGACCATCGTACGGGGTGTGGTCGATGTTCTTGCCTTCTCGGGCTCCCAGAGTCCCAGTGACCGTCTTGCCGTTACCCAACCAATGGAACGTAGTCAGGTTGAACATTGGCCAAAAATGTTTGACCAGTGGAGTGTTTGCGTCATAAAATCAAGGAGCGAAAATAAAATGAGCCAATCATATTTATGAATGGAGGTTTATCTGATGAAGGGATGAATTTGTTAGATGGATGTGGGTTACGTCGTTACGTCGCTGTGGTTCGCAAGAAATGCTTTTAATTTTTCAAAATAAGAAATGATTACAGACGGGAACATATACAGATATACTGTAATTTGGGCGTAGTGACAATTTCAAGTGCCACAACCAAATTCAACCCTTCTATCCTATTAATACATCTATATCATAATATCAAGGTTCAAAGCATCGACCACACTGCTTTTGAAAACCTCAATAAAATTTGCAAGCGCCATGGCCAAAATTAACCCCACTCCATGGACGTCCTCATTCTCGCAATGCATGAATTTAATTCTCTTCAGAACAAGGTTTTATCCCTTTTAGCATCACTTGGTTTGTAATTCTATGGTAAAGATGCTGCAAAATTAGGTCAAATAGCATCTTCCTCTGCACCAGTTTTTACTTTGCTGGATTGAAACATCTGTATATATTCTCAATATGGTTCTATCATTTTTGTCCCCATAAAAAGAATAATATAATAGCAAATTAAGGGAGTGTTCCATAATATGGATGAGAAATTGGTGGGTGTGGACTGGTCCACACCACATCCTGTGGTAGGGTTTTTTATTTTATGTATTTCATATATATTTTATGGGAGAGTAATGATAAAAATATTAAAAAAATTAATATTTAAATAATGAAGAAAGAGTGGAGAAGGAGAACTATCAGACTTGTGTTAGAATTAACATTAAATTTTATTAATAAAATATTAAACATTTAAAAATTAAAAATTATTAAAAGATAAAATGAGAACAATTGGACCAGTGTAACATGGGTGCGTCACACTGAAACATTCCCACAAACTATCCTCCACACCATAGTGTGGACCATCCACGAGAAAATACTATGATCTATAAATGATAAATTGGGTTGTGGCCTGCCCATATCCACACTATTTTGTGGATGGGGACTGTCCACACATAACAAAACACCATATCTTACTATGGACAGGACTAAAACGGTCTCATCCATGGTATTTACACACTATCAAATGCCACCTAAGTAAATCGGAATGAGCTACGGTGAAATGGTTATGCCATAAAGCTTTTGGCGATATATAGAGTGATAGACATCATCACCGTTAAGCAAAGTAAACATTTCATGTAGAATACATGTGCAAACAATTTGTGGCAAATAAGAAACTATGGAGGCTTATTCATATTGTGTAACAAAATTGAGCTAATCACTTTTAGGGGTGGCAATTTGTCACCCAACCCATTGAACCCACCCAACTCATCCAGTATCTAACCCACCCAATCCGTCCATTTACTTGGCAGATTGGAAATGGTTGACACYCATTGGGTCAATTTAAATGGGTTGAATCGGGTTGGGTTGTGGATAACCATTGATTAGTCACTAAAGATGCAAGTATTAATTCCTTAGCCATTTTTTTATTTTCTTCATTTGAGTGAAATAATTTATAATTAATGTATATTAATTATTGACTAAAATTAGTTTTGACTCGAATCAACACATTTCACCTTAATTGACATAAATCCAAATCAACCTGATCCAACTTTGGACCAGTTCAATTCGGTCTAAATATGAATAGATCCGATCACCTCGGTTTGCTTCGCTTGGGTTGGTCAGCCCAAGTCTAAACCCAACCCGATCCGACCATACAAATATGGGTTGACCCGAATATGAACAGAGTCGGATGGTTTGGTTTGACCTAGACTCAGTCCGATCCGACCCGAAATTCAGCCCGCTTGCTTCAACTCGGTTTGGATCACCTAGTTCAACCCGCCGTACAACCCGACCCAAAATTGGACTAGCCCGATTGACTTCCCTTGACTAGAGGTGTAAAGTGGGTCGTGTGGGCCGGCATGCCATGGCATGTGGGCGGCCCGCGCAAAGTGTGGGATGTGTCGTGCTGGCCCGTGAGCCATCACAAGTCGTGCTGCCCTCCCTAGTGAAAATTTTAGGGGTTGACCCGACATGGTCCAGGCCCGTGCGGGCCCGTGGGCCAAGCCTTGGGCCAAGTCGGGTCGTGCACCGGGCCAAAGCTATTTATTTAAAAAAATTGATAAAAAACTTAAAATTTTAATTTTATATGAATTTTGTGTATACAATAATTAAATAAATTAGTATAATAAAATTAAAAAAAATATTTATTTTATTAGTATATTATATAAATATCTATATATAAATAATATATATGGATTGTGCCGGCTTGCGTGCTGCGAGCGGCACAATCCGCAGACCATCGTGCCAAGTCGATCCAAGTTCATGTCGAGCCGGGCCAGGTCGCGGACCCATGCGTAACCTGACATGGGCTGATCCAAGTCAATTTGCAATTGATTGAACCGGTCCAGTCTGGTTCGATCGGACTATTTTGAATCCAAATGGTTCAACCACTCTTGATGTGATTAGCTCGAAGACAATCCAATTAGATAGTTCAAGTTGGCCTGACCAGTTTGAACCTAAGTGGTTCGGTCAAACCCAAAACCCGAACATAGTCAAATGGCTTYGCCACTTGTGTATAAAAAATAACATGCATGTAATGTGATTTGAACCTTCACCACTTGTGTAAATAACAACTATTATTACCACCAAGCTATGACCAACTTATTTGTCAAATGAGAGTTAGTTTTTTGTTTTAAGTACATAAATATAAAATTAATGGGTTTAGGCAGGTTGGATTGGGTCAAGGCGGGTTTGRGTTGAACCCAACCTATTTAATTTTATATAACTAGGTCATTAATGGATTAGCGGGTTAGATGAATTGAGTTGAAGCTCAAAACAAAGCAAAGCAAACCCAACCCAACCAGCCCAATTGCCATTGCTAGTCACTTTTACCAATCATATCCAACAATAGGAATAACCTATTGTACATTTTAGGGTTAAGTACTCTGCAACCCAATGCAAAATTCTGAATGACAGCTCCCCAGAAATTTCCACAAAATTCTGCCCTGGACTGATCAGTCATTCTCCCTATCTTTTAAAGCCATTTGGAATATTACAGGTTATAGAAAAATATTAATACATATATTTTGTGGAAAAGAGCAGAAGGTTCGCCCAAGTAAACATTTCTATGACTGATCTGCTGGTTCCCAATTCTAACGGTCCAACAACCATCCGGTCCAGTTACACTGAAACAACTAGTCGGAGATATCAGAGTCCGTCATTTTTTTAGGGACGAGATAGAAGACAGACCTTCACCCGTTATTGCTCTCTTTATACAGATAACATCAATAAGATTGTAAGAACCATGGCCAAAACCAACCCCGCCCCATGGGCCTCATTCTCGCAATGCATGAATTTCATTGATTCTCTTCAGAACTAGGTTTTAGCCCTTTTAGGCAGGTAGCACTTGGTTGGTATTCTTTGGTATATAGTGCTGCAAAATTAGGTCAAACAGCACCCTCCTCTACATCAGCTTTTACTTTCCTGGATTGAAACAGTTTGTTACCATTAAATTCTTGCATTCTACACTCTTTGTGTTCCTCATAACTAATGTTTCAATCTAAGAGTCCGTTTGGTTCACGATTGGAATCGGAATTCTTTGGAATCAGAATCGGAATGGCCTATTTTGCTTGAATGTTTGATCCAGACTGGAAATGGAGTTGGATTCTAATTTATGCTGTTTGGTTCATTAAGAGGCAGGAATCAGAATCAGCCATGATTTCCAATTTTGACCCTAATAAAAATAAAAAAGCAAAAAATGCTTGAAAATATCAAAAAAATGTAGAAATTTTGCAAAAAAAAAATGTAGAAATTTTGCAAGAAAAATACAGAAATTACAACAATTTTGCAGAAATTTCAGAAAATGCATGAAAATACTAGAAAATTTTGCAAGAAATTGCATGAAAATATCAGGAATTTTGCAAAAATAGAAAAAATTGCAGGAAATGCAGAAAGTACAACAATTTTGCAGAAAATTATAGAAATTACAGAAAGTTTGTAGGAAATTGTAGAAAATTGCATGAAAATACCTGAAATTTTGCAGAAATTGCAGAAAATTTCATGAAAATCAGAAAAATACAGAAATTACAATAGTTTTGCGGAAAAATTCAGAAAACAAAATACATGAAAATATCAGGGATTTTGCAGAAATTGTAAGAAAATGCAAGGAGACATATTCACAGCATTTAAGTGGGGAAAATGGGGCTAAGAGTGGAGCATTACAAACTTTCTCAAAGAAGTAATTTAACATCAAGGTTCAAAATTTATGGAAAAAATTAAAAATTTTGCACTATATAAAGTTCTTTACGGGGGAAAACGGGTCCTGGAGTGGAACATTACAAACTTTGTTCATTCTTTCTAACTAGTTAAAACAAAAGCACTATGAAGGTGCTAATTCCTAATGAAACATCTAGGCATTAATGTCAGGAGAACCTATGTGTTTATTTCAATGTTATCTTTGTTCAACATTCTTTTTATTGATTCTAGACATCTTTGATTATTGATTTTTTTTTTCTTTTGAAATTAGCACATGGTTATTTTATTTGCTTCTATTATGAACTATTTCAGTTACATGAAGGGGAATAATACAATTATCTTGGCCCAATAAATGTCAAGTGTTCCTCTATCACAGATTGTATTAATGAATCGCATCTAGGTGACTATCTAAATCCTTACTATGAAAAGAACTATTTCAGGTATTTAACAGACACAAAGACAGTAATCTGAATACTATTGCAAATGATTACCGAATGTAAAAATTCATAATAGTTGGTGACAAAAAAGCTTCAGGATCAAGGCATTTAATGTTTGAATAACAAAATTCCACAGATTTAGGAGTAGAGCATTACAAACTTTGTTCATGCTTTCTAAGAAGTTAAAACTTCTGAAATTCAAATGTCAAGATTCAAATAACTCATAATAAATTATAATCATTTCTAATACTTGTTTTTTTTTTTTTTGAATTTTGTACTAAAAGAACAAAAAAATACTAGTGAAACATAGGATTAATATATATAGTGAAAGTTGAGTTAAGATCTAAAATCGAGAAATTCTATGAGGTTTTAAGGGATGGGAAGAAGGTTGGGTTAGGCCCAACACTTCAGGTTAGGGTTGAAGGAATTTAGTTAGGGTTAGGGGTTTAAAACTTCGGGTTGGGCTAAGTTTAGCCTCAATCCGACTTAACCCGATCTGACTTACAGCCTTAAGAAAACGTATAAAATATTACAACGACGAACTTCTCATCTTTTTTAATGGAAGACTAATCGAAGGGGGTCTTTGTCACAGGCACCATATTAGAGGGGAGTTTTTAGAATTTAGCCCCCAAAAAATGCGATGTGGTTACTGGTTAGGTACTGGTGTAGTGGTGTGTGGAACTTCTTTCGCTAATATTATAGATTTTCGGGGATCTAATTGACTGGGGAGTGGAGACCACTTTCGCTAATATTATAGATGGCCTTGGATGTATTTATTTGCTGTGGGACCATCGTTATTGTAAGTGGATTTACGTCAAGGATCAAAGTGGGCCACAGCAGGACATGGAATGGAAGGGCATTTATATTCATTCGTGTTCACGGGGTTTTTGCACAGAGGCCGAAACCCCGTCGTAGCAGAAGCTCGATCTCTCTTTCTTGTGTTTTTTTTTTGTTCCTCCCATCTGCTTCTGTTTCGGCAAAGATGATGACCCAAGGAGGTTCTTCTTCCTCTTGTAACTCAAGATGGAATTATGATGTATTTCTGAGTTTCAGAGGAGAAGACACACGCAAGAACTTCACTGATCACCTCTACACAGCCTTGGTTCAGCGAGGGATTAACACTTTCAGAGACGATGAAGCTCTTAGGAGAGGAGAAGAAATCACGCCAGATCTTGAGAAAGCAATCGAAGAATCAAGAATTGCAATCGCTGTTCTCTCCAGAAATTATGCTTCTTCAAGATGGTGCCTGGAGGAGCTTGTGAAGATCCTGGAGTGCCGGAAGACAAAGGGCCAGTGGGTTATACCTCTTTTTTATGATGTTGATTCGTCGGATGTTAGAGAGCAAACTGGGAGTTTTGCTGAAGCATTTGCTAGACATGAAACACGTTCTGATTTGGGGGAGATTACTGAGAAGGTGAGGAGGTGGAGGGAAGCTCTTGCACAAGTGGCGGATTTGTCTGGTTTGGATCTAAAACAAGTCGCTGATGGGTAATTTCAACTAAAACTCTTCCTTGTCTCCTCATGAGGTTACATGTTAATTCTTCTCCCTTAATTGGAAGTTTTCAAATATTCTACTTTTACACGTAAATGATTGTTTGGTGAAAAAGCGCTTACAGGAAAATATAGATATTTTCAAAATGATATGGTGAGAAGGAAATAAGTGATTAAAAATAAGCCCAATATTTTGGTTTCTTTAAAATAGATTTTATTTTCAGGAATAACCACTACTAGGCTTTTTCACCAAACACACATAAATGCTTATTAGTGTGGATCCGGCCTAAAAAATAAGTGTGCATTCAAATAAGCACTTCAAAAGGGAGCTAACTGACTGTAATACAAAGTTAGGGATGCGTCTTTATGATCTTTAGAGTTACAGCCCCGATTTGAAGCAATTTGCTTTGGGGCTTGAAAGTGTTAAGCTTCAAATTGATATGTTTCAAAAAGCAATTGTTACCAAACCTTAATACTCTTTTTGGCTCATTTTTGTTGCAAACTCAAAAAATAAAAGCTTCCAAACGTGGGCGTAGTTCTTATTTGATTCCCTTATTTTGGTTTATATAATTCTATGGTTCAATTATGATGCGTAAAAGGCATGATATCAGAAAAAACTTATAATAAATCAACAGCATCATAAAAGTGGTAATCAATCAGCTGGATTTTTATCAAAATTCATATGGGTTTTGATTGGTCAAAGTCTTTTGGATATCATGTCTACATCATAATTTTTTCCCAACTCTATATCTTCCCCTTTAAAGTTCTCAAGGCTTCTGTTTCACCTAGATGGTGTTTGGGATCGATGCTATTTCTTGAGAGGCAGGCGTTTCCTCAGGAAACGGTGCTGCATAAGCATGTTGTCTTTTTAGAAAACATTTTTTTAGGTTTTTTATTTGGTACCACTGCTGTTGCTGCCACATAGGCATTTTTCAATGCCATATCAGCACACCATTGCTAGCAACAGTAGAAAAACGGGAAAACACTAAGGGGATGTTTGGAACCATGGCCATTTTTCAAAAAACGGTGCCACGTCGGATCCACATAGGCGTTTCAACAAACGCCCATGTATCTCATTGTTTGGTTCAGTCGATTATTAAAAAATCGGGTATGCCTAGAAAATTTGACGTTTCATGCATCGGTGAACCGTTTCCCCCAACGGTTGACTAATGTGTATCCTATGTGGTGCTTACCTGTAGCACATACATAAAAAATAGTGATGAAAATCATCTTACCAAACAGCATAGTGTTGCTCACTGCCTATGTGGCAGAAGCGTTTTTTTGTTAAAAACAGGTCTTGGAAGCATGGACATTTTTTCTTGAAAATCGGTCCCAAAAAGCACCCACACTTCCAAACACCATGTAAAAAGGGTGTTTTCTCAGATCACACTTTTCCCGATTTTCAAGGTGTGGTCAAAGAAAATGTTTTTCGGAAAAGCGGCCAACCAAAAAGCAGACATTTTCTCAGAAAATTGATTTCTGATGTGGAGGAAACAACGTCGATCCCAAGCACCTACCTAAAGTAAAGTTTATAGAGTTTGGTTAAAAAAAGAAACGAAGAAACGTACGCTTTTTGTATGCTTATATTTGACTTGAGTGAGTGGCTATTAAAACTAGTAACCTACATCTTAAATATTTTATGGATTGTTTCAACTGATGCATGCTCTTTGTGCTTCCTCTTCTATTTGAATCATAATTATATTTGACAGGTACCAATCAAAGTTTATTGAAAGAGTTGTTGAAGAGGTCATCACTAAGTTAAATCCAAGACACTTCGATATTGCAGTATACCCAGTTGGAATAGATTCTCGTGTGAAACGCATGACTAGATTATTAGATGTGTCATCAGATGATGTTCGTATTATAGGGGTCTGTGGTATGGGTGGTATAGGTAAGACAACCATCACCAAAGCCTTCTATAACCTTACTTTTGATAAATTCAAAGCTATCAGCTTTCTTCAAAATGTTAGAGAAGTTTCTCAGAAACCCAATGGTCTAGTTTCTTTACAAGAACAGCTTCTCTCTGACATCTTAATGACAAAAAACCTAAATATAAGCAGTGTTGATAAGGGGATCACTGTGATCCAAGAAAGACTGCGCAGTAAAAGGGTTCTTATTATTCTTGATGACGTGAATCATCGAAATCAATTAAACGCATTAGCTAGGAGTCGTAATTGGTTTGGTGGAGGAAGTAGAATCATCATAACAACTAGAGATATGCACTTGCTGGAGTTACTTAAAGTGGATAAAATATATGAAGTTGATGCATTGAATGATGAGGAATCTCTTCAGCTTTTCAGTTGGCATGCCTTTGCAGATGATCATTCTAAAGAAGACTATGTAGATCTCTCAAAATGCATTGCAAGTCAAACTCAAGGTCTTCCCTTAGCTCTTGTTGTTCTGGGTTCTTCTTTATTTGGCAAAAGCACATCAGAATGGAAAAGTGCTTTTGAAAAGTTAAAAGTGATTCCTAATGGTGAAATTATGGATATACTTAAAATAAGTTATGATGCACTAAGTGATGATGAAGAGAAAGATATGTTTCTTGATATCGCATTTTTCTTCATTCGAATGGACAAAGACTATGTGAATAAAATACTTGAAGGTTGTTATGGTTTCTCCCCAGAGGATGTAATCAGTAATCTTGTAAGTAAGTCTCTTGTAAGAATCGATAAAATGAATAGATTGGAGATGCATGATCTTCTTCGTGACATGGGGAAGAAAATTGTTCATGACAAGTTTCCAAGAGAGCCTGAGAAGCGCAGCAGACTATGGCTTCAGAAAGATGTCTACGATGTTCTGAAAAACTATATGGTAAGAGCTGTTACATTGACCTTTTATAATAATAGTGCATTTCACTGGTAAAAAAATAAAAAAAAAAAGTTTGAGAAAGAAGTTATCTCTATATATTTATGGATATTTTAAACTTTATTTATATAATGCATGCATGTATCTACATTATTATTGTCTTTGTGCCTTGAGTTCTTTATTGCGACTCATTTCATGACCTACTCTGAATCAAGTTGAGAAAAACCCAAAGGTAAAATTTCATAATGATTTGTGGTAGAAGCATAGGGCGTAGCCCACCACTAATCACCTGTCCTGTGGCAGTGTGGACCCAATCCATATTAGCTGCCCAAAGTCACAGCCTTTCTAAAGTTCACCATCGAGAAGTTGCTTATAATTTGTTTGATCAATAACTGCGGCTTTCATTAAATTATAAAATTAAAAGGTCTGTAAATATAAATATGCAAAGAATGAGAGATAAACCAKTTTATCTCTCCCTTGCTTAGCTAATGCATCTGCCATAGAGTTGGAGGTTTGCTTAACCCAAATTAATTTCACTCCCATATCCTTTGCCAGCCATTTGAATTCTTTTTTCTCATTGTTGTACATCCATAATTTCATGTCTATTTAGTAACCACCCCACTACTAATTTTAAATCTACTTTAATAATTAGTTTCTTTATATTCAATCGATTTGCGCTTTTTACACCTTCCATCATTGTAATAATTTCATCCCTAAGGGAGTCTCCCTCACCTATTGATCCAGAGAAGAGGGCAATTACCTTCCCTTCCTCATCCCTAATCACCCCTCCAATTCTTAAAATTCCAAGATTTCCAAGGCTATTCCCATCAAAACTGAGTTTTATGAATCCTCTCTCCGGTGGTGCCCATGAAGGATGGGTGATACTCTTATTGCAAGAAGAATCAGCCACTTCCTTCTATTTTCTAGTAATGTCATCCACTGTAACATGTGAAAAACATGACAATGGCCTATAATCAAAATGGACTCAATTAAGGTCTCTAAATTTATCTCCTTCTCTAAGAATATTCTGGAGTTCCTTTCTTTTCATATTGTCCAAATAATTGCGGCTCTTACATATCTCCACATGTATCTTCCCTTCTTTGGCCACTCAAAGGTTGTTTGAGCAAAAGGGCTTGGAACATCAGCCAGAGGGGTCCACCTACACCCAAACAAAGAGAGAAACAAATCAAATTCTCACAATTGGCCTTGCACATAATACACCAATTAGGTCTATGCCTTTGAAACAAATCGCAGGTGTTGATTCTCACAAGAACAATTTCTCAACAAAAGCTGCTACTCTAGGTGGAATAGACWTGCACCACACCTCCTTTGCAGCAAAAGGGCTCAAAGAGTGGGTTGTGGGCTGAGATAGTGCTTCGAAAAAGGAGGCAGAAGTAAATAGGCCAAAGGGAGAACATGTCCAGATTTGGCCATCAATTTTGGGTGGGTCAAGAAAAATTCCTTCAAGCAATTGAATTCAGGAAAACATAAGGAATGTCAGAGTCCCTTACACCTCTTCTAAATCCCAAGTCCCGGTTGAAGCTATTTCTTGAGTTTGGGGGAGCTGTGAAGTTAGAGGTAGGTTCATTATGTATTGAGGATAATGCAAATAGAGAGGGAAATTGGTCCTATAGTGGTGAGGTCCCTAGTCAAACTTGTACCTACAATTTGGTACGATCCCCAAAACACAGATCACACTTGACATAAGTTAAAAATAATGGTAGCACTGCGTTGATGGCCTTCTAAGGAGAAGCTTAATTTGTCATAGTTGACACTCCAGCATCTCATTCGTTGTCCAAGGAGAAGCTCAGTTTTGCACATAACCTATCTCTTTCTTAAGGCATCCTCCACAGCCACTTCCGCAACAAAGCTAGATTCCTGATTTAAATATTTCCTAATCCTATCCTCCCTTCACTTTTGCTTTTGCTAACTACTTTCCACTTAACTTGATGGTCCCTCTTTTCTTCCTCCAGTTCCCATAAAATGGCTCTCATCAACTTTTGAATTCTTTTGCTAACTCCTTGTGGGATCTTAAAGACTAAGAGATAGTACACAAGGAGGTTAGCTAATGTCAACTTGATTAGGCTTATCCTTCCTCTAAGAGATAAATAACCCCTTTTCCAATAGGCTAGCTTTTTTGAAAATCTTTCTACTACAGGATTCCAAAAGCATGCCTCTTTAGGATTGGCTCCAAAGGGTAAGCCTAAGTACTTCAGGGGCCACTAAGACAGATTGCAGCCCAAAATTGTTGCATATTCTAACAAATCTCCATCTTCCATATTAATCCTTACTATACAACTCTTACCAAAATTTACCTTTATGTTTGTCATTCATTCAAAGAGTTGTACCGTTGTGTTCAAATTCCGAACCTCATCTAAATCTTCACCTTCACAAAACAAGATGGTATCATTTGCAAATTGCAGGTGAATAATCGATACTCTGCCTCTTCCCACTCTCCACCCTTTTACAAATTGTCTCACACCTGCCCTAATCATCAGTCTACTAAGAATCTCTGCAATGAGTGTAAAAAGGAAGGGGGGTATCTTTGTCTAATCTCTCGACTAGCCTGAAAAAAGTTCACGACTGTTTTGTTTATTAGAATAGAATAGTGGCATGTCTAGATACATCCCACACCCACTTGCACCGTCTCTCCCCAAAGCTTCATTGTTCCATTACCTCCATTTATGTTGACCAGTCCACCAAGTCATAAGCTTTCTCTGGATCATGTTTACAAATCAACCCTTTCCTCCTCTTCAACTCCTCCAAACCCTTTGGATGATCAGTTCCAAATTTTTTAGGGATCAATGCTATAAATGTGGCATTCAATCCTGGATTGATCTCATCAGTCTTGGTAGAATAACATGTGGTGAGAATAAATTTCAATTTGAAGTCTTTCTTACAAATGGATGATCTACTAACTAGGTGGTTTAATGGAGTCTAACACCATGTTTGGTTAAAATTCTGCTCCCACCATTTGAAAAATGAGTTTCAACATTGATTTTTTAAGCTAATGTATTTTAGTTCCAAAGAATCGATTCATAGAATGAGTTTTGAGACCGATAGAAGAACTAGGTTCAACAATTTTCACACTTCCAAACTTAAAAATGACTATTAGAATCATAAAATTCATCAGAGTTAATTATCTGAAACCATGCCAAATGAAGCCTTAGTGACCTAGGAATATTCTGTGTAGTGGCTCGAAGAAAAGAGTCACTTGCTCCTTTCTACAACTTTTGCACATTGAATGATTTTCAACCAAAACATTGTTGTCAAATATTCCAAATAAACCCCTTGTATGTGAACTCCAGGAACAATCAATTCCGTGGTATGCCATGCCTAATTAGGATTCTGATTTTTTTTCACTCTTTTTATGTTGACCCATTCATGAAGTAAATATTAATTTTGTGTAAATCTTCAGCCTGTGCTCATACTATTGCCATGCCTAATTAGGGTACAGGAGCAATTGAAGGCCTCATCCTGGATAACTCATCTAGATCAATAAGGGAACCATTCAAAACTGCAGCCTTTGCAAATATGCAGAGACTGAGACTGCTTCAACTCAATTATGTAGACCTCAAGGGGAGTTTTGAACATCTTTCTAAAGAGTTAAGATGGCTCTGTTGGCATGGGTTCCCTTTAAAATGTATTCCAAGCAGTTTAAATCTTGAGAATCTAGCTGTTCTTGACATGCAACACAGCAGCCTCAAACAAGTTTGGAAGAAAATCAAGGTAGCCGGTTATGAATTAATGTTTATGTCTGTCTTTTTTTTCAATATATGATTTATTCTCATTGTTTTTCTTGCAGCCACTTAAAAGTTTGAAGATAGTTGATCTCAGTCATTCTCATTACCTCACCACAACCCCGGATTTTTTAGGACTTCCCAATCTTGAAAGTCTGATTCTTAAAGGTTGTACAAGATTGGTTAAGGTTGACAATTCCATTGGACATCTTCACAAACTCAATACTTTGAATTTGAAAAACTGCAAGAAACTTAAGGATCTTCCAAGTAACGTCTTTCAATTGAAATCCCTGAAGAACCTTACTCTCTCTGGCTGTTCTGAACTTGACAAACGTTTATCCTTCTGGTCTTGGGGATCACCACCAACAAGAAGTCCTGATGCTTACAGCTCAAATCTGGTACCCATTTCTGGCTTACGCCTCCTAAAAACACTAAAACTCACTGCTTGCACTTGGTTGGAGAGTTCAATACCGAGTGAAATTGGGAGCCTACCTTCATTGGAGTTACTGGATTTAAGTTGCAACAACTTCTATAGCCTACCGGATAGCTTCCGTTGCCTTGGTAAGCTAAAGCACCTAAATTTAGAAGGATGTACGAGGTTAAAATCACTACCAGCAGAGCTTCCATCAAGCTTAGAGAAATTGTTTGCTGGTGATTGTACATCTTTGGAAAAAATATCAAATCTTGGGAATTTATCTTCACTGCAAGAATTAGACTTGTCTGGATCCAACATTTGTGACCTACCACGTGATACAAGTCTTCTTTCTTGTCTCATTACTCTGACTTTAGAAGATTGCAAAAGGCTTCGACTACCCCCAGATCTTCCGTCAAACTTAGAAGATTTGTTTGCAAAAGGTTGCACGTCCTTGGAAAGATTGCCAAATCTATCAAATATGCAGTACATATGGGCCTTGCAGTTTAATGATTGTTACAATCTAATGATTCAGAAGTTTTACATGGAAAATATCATAACCCTCTTTCAGGTCTCTCTCTCTCATATTATATATATTATATGTAAATATTATCTGATGATGGTACAGGGATCGGAAACACGTCATATCTTTCTTCCCGGGAGTGACATTCCAGATTGGTTCAGCTATTGGAGAATGGGATCTTCTGTATCTTTTCAGGTGCCTGCAGTTGTGGATTGGAAGATCGAAGGGCTTATTCTGTGTGTTATTTATGCTAAAGAAATGGATGACCATGATGGGAGTCATGCGACCTTACGTCCTTTCGTTTTTTTCAATAACAAGACAAAAGGGGTTGTCTACCGCTTCATACCATATGCCTGTGACTTACCAAAATCCAGTCAAGAACACATGTGGCTGAGCTATAAACCCTGCAATGGGATGTTGGAAGCTGGGCACCAAGTGGAGGTCACGATAGGCCGCCAAGGAGGGTTGTCAACAAACAAGTGCGGAGTTCATCTAGTGTATGATTCCAATGAGAAGGGATCAAATTTCAACCAAGTTGTTTGCATGCAAGAGAAGCCTTGTGATGATCTAACGATTACAGCTACAGGAAGATGTCAATCCTCGTTGCTTGGAGGAGAGTTGATTAACAAGGGTAAATCTGTATAGCAAATGGAAGAAAAGGGCAAAAGCAAAATGTACGTATGCTGAAGCATTACCCGCTTGAGCCCCGAGAGACATCCTCTTCTAATTGGACGAGAAAGCAAGCTCTGGGTTCCTCTTTTTCACATTTTATCAAACAGCTGGAAACGCATATGCGACAGAATCTGAATCTCACGGTCACGGCTACAGGAGTACCTGGTTCTTCCACTCGGCAAGCTCGACCATCGTACAAGATGTGGTCAATATTCTCGCCTTCTCGGGCTCCCAGAGTCCCAGTGACCGTCTTGCCGTTTGTACCCAACCAATGGAACGTAGTCAGGTTCAATATTAGCCGAAAATGTTTGACCAGTGGAGTGTGCGTCATAAAATGAGCCAATCATATTTATGAATGGAGGGTTTATCTGATGAAGCGATGAATTTGTTAGATGGATGTGGGTTACGTTGCTCTTGGGTTACCTTATATGCTATTACCCCTTTTATTTTTCAAATTAAGAAATAACTACAGCAACATATACAGTAATTTGGRCGTAGACAATTTCAAGTGCCACAACCAAATTCAACCCTTCTATCCTATTAGTACATCTATATCAAGGTTCAAAGTATCGACCAAGAAAACCTCAATAAAATTTGTAAGCGCCATGGCCAAAATTAACCCCTCCCCATGGGYGTCCTCATTCTCGCAATGCATGAATATAATTCTCTTCGGAACTAGGTTTTATCGTTTTTAGGCATCACTTGGTTTGGAATTTTTTGGTAAAGATGCTGTAAAATTTAATATTCAAGTAATGAAAAAATTGTAAATTTAATATTAATTTACAATTAATATTAAAAATTATTATTTTATTGATAATGGGAATCATTGGACCAATATAATATGGGTCCGTCACACTGAGATATTCCCACAAACTATTCACATCATAGTGTGGACCATTTACGAGAAAATACTATGGTCCGTAAATGATAAATTGGGTTGTAGCCTACCCCTATCCACACTATTTTGTGGACGGGGATTGTCCACACATAATAGAACACCATATCTTACTGTGGACAAAATTAAAACGGTCTCATCCACAATATTTACACACTACCAAACGCCACCTACCTAAATCAGAATGAGCTACGATGAAGTGGTTGTGCCATAAAGCTTTTGGCGATATATAGAATGATTGACATCATCACTGTTAAGCAAAGTAAACATTTCACGTAGAATACATGTGCAAACAATTTATGGAAAATAAGAAACTATGGAGGTTTATTCATATTGTGTAACAAAATTGAACTAATCACTTTTAGGGGTGGCAATTTGTCACCCAACCCGTTGAACCCACCTAACTCATCCAGTATCTAACCCACCCAATCTGCCCATTTACTTGGCAGGCTGGAAATGGGTTGATCACCCATTGGGTCAATTTAAATGGATTTGGCCAGGTTGGGTTGTGGATAACCATTAGGTTAGCCACTAAAGATACAAGTATTAATTCCTTAGCCTTTTTTTTATTTTCTTCATTTGAATGAAATAATTTATAATTAATGCATTAATTTTCTATTGATTATTGACTAGAATCAATACATTTCACCTTAATTAACATAAATCGAAATCAACCTGACCCGAGTTTGGATCAGTTCAATTCGGTCTAAATATGAATAGACCCGATCACCTTGGTTCACTTGGCTTGGGTTGGTCAACCCAGTCCAAATCCAACCTGATCCGACCATACAGATATGGGTCAACCCGAATCCGAACAGAGTTGGATGGTTTGGTTTGACCTAGACCTGGTTCAATCCGACCCAAAATTTATCCTGCTTACTTTAACTCGATTTGGATCACCTGGTTCAGCCAGTATTCGTATAACCCAACCCAAATTGGACCAGCCTTATTTACTTCCCTCGACCCGCTTTGCACCTATCGATTCAGTCCCAAACCCGTGCATAACCTAATATGGGGTAGTCCAAGTCAATCCACCATTGACTGAACCARTCCAATCTAATCCGACCAGACTTATCCAAATCCAAATGGTTCAACCACTCTTGATGTGATTAGCTCGAAGACAATCTAATTAGATATTTCAAGTTGGTTTGACCGGTTTGAACCTAAATGGTTCGATCAAACCCAAAACCCGAACATAGTCAAATGGCTTCGCCACTTGTTTATAAATAACATGCATGTAATGTGATTTGAACCTTCACCACTTATGTAAATAACAACTACTATTACTACCAAACTATGACCAACTTATTTGTCAAATGGGAATTAGTTTTTTTTTTTTAAGTACATAAATATAAAATTAATGGGTTTGGGCAAGTTGGATTGGGTCAAGGCAGATTTGGATTAAACCCAACCCATTTAATTTTATATAACTGAGTCATTAATGGGTTGGTGGATTAGATGAATTGAATTGAAGCTCAACCCAAACCAAACCCAACCCAACCAGCCCAATTGCCACTGCTAATCACTTTTACCAATCATATCCAACAATAAGAGTAACCTATTGTACATTTTAAGGTTAAATACTCTGCAACCCAATGCATAATTCTGAATGGCAACCTCCCTGAATTCTCCCCTGAATGACAGGCCCCCATAATTTTCCACAAAAATTCTGACCTGGATTGATCAGTCATTCTCCCTATCTTTTAAAGCCATTTTTAATATTACAGGTTATAGGAAATATTAATACATATATTTTGTGGAAAAGAGCGAAAGGCTCGCCCAAGTAAACATTTCTATGACTGATCTGCTGGTTCCCAATTCTAACAGCCCAACAACCATCCGGTCCAGTCTTACACTGAAAAAACTAGTCGGAGATATCAGAGTCCGGCATTTTTTTGGCGACGAGATAGAAGATAGACCTTCACCCGTTATTGCTCTCTTTATACAGATAACAGATTCTTGCTTGAATATCGACGATACTGCCTTCGAAAATATCAATAAGATTGTAAGAACCATGGCCAAAGCCAACCCCACCCCATGGGCCTCATTCTCGCAATGCATGAATTTCATTTGTTCTCAGAACTAGGTTTTAGCCCTTTTAGGCAGGCAGCACTTGGATGGTATTCTTTGGTATGGTAAAGAGTGCCGCAAAATCAGGTCAAACAGCACCCTCCTCTACATCAGCTTTTACTTTCCTGTTTGTTACCATTAAATTCTTGCATTCTACACTCTTTTGTGTTTCTCATAACTAATGTTTCAATTTAAGGGTCCGTTTGGTTCATGATTGGAATCGGAATCGGAATGGCCTATTTCGCTTGGATGTTTGGTTCAGACCGGAAATGGAATSGGATTCCGATTTAAGCTGTCTGGTTCATTAAGAGGCTGGAATTGGAATCAGCCATGATTTCCAATTTTGTCCCTAATAAAAATAAAAAAGCAAAAAATGCATGAAAATACCAAAAAATGCAGAAATTGCAAAAACATTGCAGGAAAATGCAGAAATTACAATAATTTTGTAAAAATTTCAGAAAAATGCATGAAAATACTTGAAATTTGCAGAAATTGCAA
>NW_010729248.1:711280-742525 GCF_000365185.1 Nelumbo nucifera
ACAGAAATTACAACAATTTTGCAGAAAATTCAGAAAACGCATGAAATACTAGAAACATTGCAGGAAAATGCAGAAATTACAATAATTTTGTAAAAATTTCAGAAAAATGCATGAAAATACTTGAAATTTGCAGAAATTGCAAAACAAATGTAGAAATTTTGCAGGGAAAATACAGAAATTACAACAATTTTGCAGAAAATTCAGAAAACGCATGAAATACTAGAAAAATTGCAGGAATTTGCATGAAAATAACTGAAATTTTGTAAAAAATTGCAAGAAAATCAGAAAAATGCAGAAATTACAATAATTTTGTAGAAATTTTCAAATAAAAATGCATGAAAATATTAGGAATTTTGCAGAAATAGAAAAAATTGTAGGAAATGCAGAAATTAAAACAATTTTGCAGAAAATTATAGAAATTACAGAAAAATGCATGAAAATACCTGAAATTTTGCAGAAAAAATCAGAAAAAAAATGCATGAAAATATCAGGAATTTTGCAGAAATTGCAAAAATTGCAAGAAAATGCAGAAATTACAATTTTTGCAAGAAATTGCAAAAAAGCATGAAAGTACCTGAAATTTTTCAGAAATTGCAGAAAAATGCAAGGAAATCAGAAAAGTGCAGAAATTACAATAATTTTGCAGAAAAATTCAGAAAAATGCATGATAATATCAGGAATTTTGTAGAAATTGCAAAAATTGCAGGAAAATGCAGAAATTACAAGAATTTTACAGAAAATTTTCAAGAAATTGCAGAGAAATGCATGAAAATACTTGAAATTTTGCAGAAATTGCAAGAAAATCAGAAAAATGCATAAATTACAATATTTTTTGCAGAAATTTTGCAAAAAAAATAGAAAAACATAGAAATTTTGCAGGAAAAGTGCAGAAATTACAACAGTATCCAATGAGTTTAACCAAATTTGGACGAGAGAGTTGTCCCAGAAATATAACCTCTGCCAACAAACCCACCAAGTTCTTAGCAGAACTTAAAAAGAGAGATAATCTCCAAAGAATAGTAGAGAAAAATAGAGAAATAATCTCCAAAGAATAGTAGAGAAAAATAGAGAAATAATCTCCAAAGACAAAAGTACCAGCCATTCTCTGTGGCCCTGAAAATTGTTATCCCCATCATGGACCTTGACTGCTACTTGAAGGGGCTGAAGCCCCTCCCTTAAATCCTCAGAAATGAGATAATATCAGGCGTAAAAGGACATTGGTTGAAGTAGTGAGAAATTATTTTGGGGCTTGCAATTTAATAATGGTCAATGGATATGGCCCTTGATGGAACGGAATGACAAAACAGGATTGATGTAGCACAAACTTGTTCAAGCTACATAAGCCAATGGATATGGCCCTTGATAATTTCCCATGAATATCTAGGAAGGTTTGACTATCTTCAACAAAATATCTTTGAGCCTGCAATATGAAATTGTTGTTGTTTTTGTTGTTGTTGATGATAGTGGTACCATATGGCTTTTCATAGACCAAAATAGAGTAATTTTACTGATGCTTCCAATCCCACTTAAGTGGGATAAGACTGATGATAGTGATACCAAACACTAATTTTCAGTAAGATAGGTTTCACAAACTCTATTCTCCTGGATAAATTTATATTTAGGAAATCTGTTGCTGAGATGCATAGAAATGAGTTTTCAATATATATTAGGATATTTGGATAAATTTACCTTTAGATAACTTGGATAAATTCCCTGTTGTTGCAGCAATTTTAAACAATATATTAGAGCGATCAATGCTGCTCTCAAAGACTTCCCTTACATTGGTTGAAACCATCGATCACTCGTCAAGTTCCCGCTTCACTAGGGCATGCAGTTGATTAGACGAGGATAAATCTCTGTAGAAGACAAGATTTGGGGGGGGGAAGGATAAATGTTGTTGATTAGACGAGGAGTTGTTTTAACCAATAACCACGGTTTTCCTTTCAGGAAATTACAAAAAAGGAGTGAAAAGAAAGAAAGAAAGAAAAAAGAAAAGACTCRCTTGATTCTTAGGTAGCTCTTGGGTATCTGAGGCAAGAAGGGTTCTCTTGTTCTGCATTGAGTAGCAAGGTGCAATAGATTAATTAGAAGCGACACCAAATCAAAAAAAAAATGAAAGAGAGAGTAGGGTCTTGGGTTTCTTCCATTATTTCTTCGTGATTTGATTCTTCCATCTACTTAGTACTTACTAATTTTGTGATGCTTGGAGAATAAACCAAACACCGTTTCAGCCAAACCGTCGATCACTGCACTAATACGCATAGAATTCTCAAAAGGGCATGCAGCAGTCATGGTTGGAAAATGAGTAGCCACACACAGTTCCCTTCGCTTGGAAAAGAAACTGAACATGAGATGGGTTTCAGTTCTGAATGAGGGAGTAACGAGAGAGAGAGAGCTTTGAGGGTTTTTTTGTCAATTTGTTTTCTTATGAGAAAGAGAGGGAATGAAATTCCGATTCCGGGGAGGTGGGTCAGGAATAGCCATCCCCGAAAATGGGGATTGCCATTCCGCTCGGAATGGGAATCGGATTCCAATTCCGCCCAACCAAACACCCAGAATCGAAATGGTCCATTCCAATTCCGATTCCAAACCTCCATTCCTGCGAACCAAACGGGCCCTAAAATCTTCATTATGGCATACCAGAAACATCTGTATATATTCGCCAACATTTGAATACAACTAGGGATTCTTCTACCATTTTTGTCCCCATAAAAAGAGTATGTAACAGCAAAGTCAATCGGAATGAGCTATGGTGAAATGGTTGTGCCACAAAGCTTTTAAACAGTGAGCAAAGTAAACATTCCATGTAGGCTTACATAGGCAAATAAATTTATGGAAAATAAGAAATTATGGAGGCCGCACTGAATTAAACAGAGGAAAATGAAGTTCGGCTTATTCAGATTGTGTAACAAAATTGAGTCAGTCACTTTTACCAATCATATCCAACAATAGGAGTAACCTGTTCTACATTTACCACTTTCAAACTAAAAGAACAAAACAGGTAAATCATACACAAATAAAATCCCAAGACTAGACAAAGATATTTACAGAATTTCAGTCAATTAAAGAATCAACCCTTGTGCAGGTGCAGGTTTGGAAGGCTGCTCATCCGATAAAGCTTTTGGTGACTCAGAGAGATGAATCCGAGCATAGTCCTCCACCATCCCTCTTTTCTGCTCCTCTTCAGCCATGCCGACCTTCTCTTTTGCTTTCTGGCCCASCTCTCCTGCTGCCTTAGCAACCTTATTGAATGCATCAGTTACCCATGAAGCCCCAGTGAACACATACCTGTTCTTCATAATAGCAGACCCTGCACTACTGACTTTCTGCTCAGCAGCGGCAAAAGCTGATTTGGTCTTCTCTGAAACCTGAAATTTTTGGTCCATTTCTCTGACTTTGTCATTGACAACAGATGTACCAATGCTTATCTTCTCACTAAGCCCAATCTTCTTGTCCAGAGAAGCGACCGTGGCGGTGGCTGTGGATGTGAGTTGGTGTTTCTCATCAAAGGCCTTTGCTTTGCTAAGGGCATCTTTTCCCAAGACGAAGCCTTTTGCAAGCATGCTGCTAACAACATCTTCTGCCTTTTGAACAGCAAATTCAGCACCACCAGGAACTTTGGTTTCCTTTGGCTGAAGGAGATTGAGAAACAAGCGTGTTTACCACATTTATTTGGAAACTGTCATGAATAAAATATCTCAAAGAAAATACAAGCACTTTGCACAACATCTTACTTCAGTTGGGGCAAAAGCTGCGGGTGGCAACTGGTAATCTGGAGCTGGAGTTATTGTGACAGACATATCAACAATTGTTGCTCCCTGTGATATGGGAAAGATAGAATTATATCATAAGATGAACCATCTAAGGATCCATAGACAATCATCAAAAAATATCCTTAACACATGRTAATTTCAGTCAACTGAATTGTTCAGTATCATCCAATAAATAGAATTTTAACCAACAATTATATCAAACTTTAGCAAAGAGTAATCCCTTCTAATGGAAGACCTGAGCACAACATGAGAAGATGGGACTTCCTAGCTCTCATCATTAAAAGAATGGTTAAAGATAGGTAGGTATTCGTAGCTAACCAGACAATGGTTATGGGTTTCATTATCAGGCTTTAACATATGACATAATGTACGGGAAATATTAATCCAAGTATAACATTTCTTGTTACAATTTCAGTGGTATAAAAGGAACCACAGGTTAATCATTTATGTCTTGAAATATTTGTTCCTATCAAATGATTCAATGTTTGCAATCAATGGAAATCAAAACCGGAAATATATATATATATATATATATCCTGAGAAGTGAATGCACCGAAAGAAGCATTGCAGTTTCAGCTCCCTGAGCATCCTTGAAGGTAACAAATGCAATTTGAGACCACTCATTCCCACTGCAACAAGCAAATATGTTCATCACCGTGAAATCCAATAAAAAAAAAAAAGAAATAAATGTGAAAGGAAAGATCATGAATTGCATAACAGATCAACCAACCTCTGCATTTCAACATATTCAATATCACCAGAAAAGGAAAAGAACTCCTTGATATCTTGCTCTGTTGCACTTAAGGAAACATTGTTGATTTTCACTGTTTGTATCTGTAATATCAAAGAAACGCAATGAAGAGAGGATAGTAGTACCATGTTAAGTGCTTATGTTTAATATTCTGTCAGGCATAATCCATGAACACAACCATGGGGTACACACATGTAAGGGAAATAAAAGTTTTGACAAGTCTAGTACGAATTTCAATGTACACAAAGTTTTGATGGCAGGTAACCCGGGCCCATCTAGATTTTGGAGGAACCTTTAGGGATGAAGAGGGAAGAGTCATTGCTTTATTTTCTGGTCCTATTGGTGTTGGTGACTCACTTCACGCTGAGATCTTGGCAGTGATGCAAGGGATGAAGAAGGCTAAGGAGTTGAACTATCGCAAGCTCATTGTTGAAGGGGATTCAAAACTGGTTATTATAGGTTGGCTGCAAAAAGAAGAATGGTCTATGGAAGTTTGCTAATGAAAAGATTGTTCAATCAGCTAGCACAAGGTTTGGAAATTCAGCTACGGTGGGTAAAGAGAAGTGCCAACTCCTTTGCAGATACTCGTGCTAAGCAAGGGGTGGGAAGGGAACAAATGTTCTGGGCTATGCTGTAATTTGCTTTTTGTTTTTTTTTTCCTGGGGGAGGGTTAAGGGAGCTTACCTCTCTCCTACTCTCTTTGTACTCCAATTTTTTATTAAGGCTGAGTTTGGAAGGAGTACAAATGCAAATATGTAAGTGCAAATACATACAAAATAATACAAAATGTAAGGTTTTGCACTATACATATTTGTATTTGTATTCCTTCCAAACTGAGCCTAATGAAAATTTTCTGTTATTGATAAAAAGTTTAAATTTGAAACACCAGAATCTAATACATAACTGAAAGCTCAACTAATTCAGAAATCCAATTAGAACTGCTAGACCCTTTTCATAAAGAAGATGGAGATAATATCAGGCATGCATATAGAATAAAAAGGGTCATCATTATCCTCATCTGTTTTCCCCATCTATGTCAGGTTGTTAGTATGAAAAATGTTCATCCATTCTTCACTAAGACCATTTCTATCAAAACTCAAAGATGAACTAACATTCTCTCCAAACCAGAAATTTTTTTTTTTTTATCAATATTTTCCAAACCAGAATTCATCCGCTTTTCCTTGCCCTTACAGAACATTTTATTTGTACCAAGTCATCCCTTAAGACTCAGTTTGGGTAGAGTACAAATACAAATATGTACAATACAAATATATACAAAACAATACAAAATACAAGGTTTTGCACTCTACATATTTGTATTTGTACTCCTCCCAAACTGAGCCTAAAGTGCATTGCATTCATTGATTTATTTTCACATGGCCAAACCATCAAACTACTTACCAGTGATTTAAAAGGCGTGCCTAGGCGCACAGGTGAGGCACCCAGGTCCTAGGCGCAGCCCTTTCAAAAGGCGCACGCCTAGTGCGCAGCCTTGCGCCTCAGCCCAGGCATGCACCTTTTGAAAATTTGATGCTTTTTTGTTTTTTTGTGTCTAGTGGCTGGGTCGGGGGCTCCGCCCCCAGACCCCCCATGCCACGCCCCTCGAGGCAAGCCCAAACAAGTCCATGTTATTCATTCATTCATCCTAATAAAATAYCTTCTTAAAAAGCAATTAAAACTATAAAATCATTATTTTTTTTGTGTGAGAACTAAAAATTTAAGACCTAACTTGGACTTGTTTGGGCTTGCCTCGAGGGGTGTGGCACAAATGCAGCTSGTAGAATTAGGAATGTAATATATGTTTTACATCACATTAGCCACTTGAAGTAATGCAATTGAGAAAAAAAGAGATTGTGGGTTTCATAATATTAATTTTAGATAATAGGTTTTTTAAAACATTTATTTTAAAATTTAAGTTTATATTTTTATTAATATTATGGTTTATAATTTTTTGGCTTTTTTTTATTTTTTAGTTTTTTTTTGCACCTTGCTTAAAAAGGAGCACGCATCGCCTTGCACCTTGGGCACAAATTGACTCCTACACCTTTTTTGCGCCTTGCGCTTTTAAAACACTGCTACTTACCTGCATTTCCAATTAGTGCAAAGATTGAGTTTCATCAAATACACTCATTTCTCATTTTAGCCCTCTCATCCATTTTAATCCTCCCCTAGACCCCTACACTTTTTATGGACTTGCTGTTACTCCCAATATTCTGGTCCATAAAGTATGATTGATCTTATGTTGTTTTATAAATGAGACATGTTAGATTGTTAGTGAAATTCTGTTTGGTCGGCTGATTTAAGTTTCAACTGGGTTTGAATACTTTTTAAGTTTTCTTGGTCATTATGAAGCAATTATACAATTGTGTTTGCATAGAAGGGTAGCAAGACAACAAAAGTGGTTTAATTGTAAAATATGTACTCCTTGCACATTGAAGCCTAGACCATCACATATGTTCTTGCGCATTGAAGTGGATTCTATCAGTTGGTCACTGATTGGAATAAGAGATGCATTTGATGAACCTTGATTCAAATTGAACATATTATTCAGATGGATTCAGAAGTCTTCCATTTGGTTAGCTGGCAGCCTCATCAAAGGAAGACTGAAAAAAGTTGCATCAGGATCTTCTCTATTCTGATAATCTTTTTCTATCTTCATGTAACTGTATTTTTCTTTAGTTCTGTTCTCTTTTGGAAATTTTTTTACTTAGGCCTTTGTTTTGTGTTATATAGTTCTTGCATTTCCATTTTCTCTTTCTTAATATATTATATTTTTCTTCCTAATCTTTAACCAGATCAATTATGTTTATGCTGCTGTTTTTTCATTGGGCGACAAACTTCGGGGAGTATCCCATCCACCATACCCATAACCCCCCAACACCTGGTGGCAGCAGACTCAATCCCAAGTCTCTGCTGGAATGAGCCAGCAACCGTACCAACTGACCCACCTATCAGTTGGTTGTTTATGCTGCTGTTTTTGGAAGAAACAAAAGAGAGACTTCAACCATAAGAGATTTTTGGTGATTGTTTCCATGGGCAAAGTAGAATATGGCATCCACTTTTAGGTCTGTGTTTCAGAAGATTTTTGTGGATTGGACCTTAATCAGTTTCACAATTTTTACAACATTATTTTTCATTCCCTGGGTGGAATATTAAATAGTGTATATCATCATTCTGTATGAAGGAGGTTTCAGCCCTTCCCATGCAAATCAAAGTTTTAAAGCACAGAAGTGTGACGCGAGGCATTTCACCACCTAAAGACATGAGGCATGGTCCAGAACATGAGGTATAAGACTCCTGAGCACAACGAGATCTGCATGAGGTGTACCAGTGGCATACACCTTATGCAAAAGGCATTTGAGGTTTAGGTTTCAGAGGCATCCATGCCTCTACCTTATGCCTCAAATGCCTTTCAAAACATTAATTCTAATTGTTAACATTGTTGCACTTGTCAAAATATGAATTGTGGAAAGTCGTAACTACAAGCCCCCAGGGTGGCAATAATTCCAAGGGCAGACCAAATCCATGATCAGGCCCCTGCATGAATTAAGGGCCACAAAAAAGCCCCCCCCCCCAAAATAAAAAACAAAAACAAAGACAGACAGTCCCCTTGCTCAGCTATCAGCTGCTAGGTTGGAGTTTTGGAGAATCTTCAGTCTCAGAACACATGAAAATGGGATTCATTATCGTGTTCAGTGAGATACCAGAATGCTTCTGTTTACAGCTCCATTATCAGGAAGCAAATTGATATTCCCAGATGGATGGGATATGAACCAATCACACATTGCCTGGACTATTGGTATCAATGTGCTCAGTGGCAATAGATAGTGTCCTAGGAGAGCTTTCATATGGAAAATACATGGTGGATGCACCGTGTGCTTGGAGGAAGAAATGATGCCCCATCAACTTGTATATTGTCAGGATGGCTACTGCATTAAGAACTTTTTTTGCCATTTCTCAGTGGCAAGTGACTTTTTTCTCATCACCCAAGTTACATGACCTCACTGCATGGCCTCAGAAGCTTTTTTGAAGCTAATATAAATATTATAGAGTCCAGAAACCATTTGAGTATAAACTTGTGATACCCAGATGCCTATACATGCTTAGGAGACCTATCTGGGGCACAAATCCAGTATAGCACTAGATACTGCATGGACACTTCTAAAGTATCCTTATTAGCATTAACACTAGTAAAATATGTAAATGATACAATGTTTTTTTATCAATGATACAATGTTACAAAATGTACAATTAGTTTTGAATATGTTAGAAGCTTAGTTAAATTTGTCAAGACATAGCTACTGAGAAAATGACACTCGGCTTAAAAAGCTAGATATACAAGCAGGCTTTAAGCATATCATATGGGATAACCATACCCATATCTGTGTTTTGGAACTCAAGAAATGGAGAGTTGTATCCCCATTCCTTTTTCCATCTCTGTGTCTGCTTCTATAACCATATCTGACCATCTCAGGCATAAATATCACTTCTCAGAAATCAGTAGTTCCATTTAACAATTTCCATAGTTTAGATTGTTTCTCTCTTGAAAGGGAACATGAAGATGTACTAGTTGATGGAGTTATATATTTAGTTCTTACCTTTCTTTGACTAGCACAGTTTTCCCAGTAATAGGGATCTACAACTAAAAGGTCATAAAGATGGATGAAATAGAGATCTATTAGCAGTAGTTGTTGGCAGGATAACAATTTCAAAGAAATTAAACACAAAATTACTGAGTGGCCCTCCAATTTCTGGACTTCAGTATGTACCACTCAGCGTTGTTGAAACTAGACCAAGTAAGGATTCATAACACCAAGTCCAAGGAATTGATACTTTCCCAGAGAGAGGTTTCAGAAGAATCATTGAAAGCAACAAAGAGAATGTATTGTGTACCCAAATGGTTATTTGTCCGCAGGATACGAGGAACCCAAAGATGCAGAGTCTGTAGCTTTAGTTAAGAGTTAAGGGACCTAGAGCAGTTGTTGTAGAGATGTTTCAGATGTTGAGGGGCATATTTCATAACGCTTTCGCATGGGGATTTTGTATAGCGACACTAACAATAGCAAGAGAAAACAATATGTCAATATGGAACACCTTAGAGCTATCTGATAACCAGTAAACTTGGAATAGCATCTCTAGTATGTCCAAGAATTATTTACAAAAGGAACCGTGCTATTCAAAGTCCACATGCAGGATTTAAGGATTTGAAAACTTCACACTCATAGCCAGATAATATGGACCAAGGGAGCTACTTTTGTSATTTAGCTAAGTAAACAGATCAGCCTTTAAGCCAGAAGATCCCCTGCTCTTCATCTCTAGGATATAAAGGATAAAGTATTCTATCTGTATTCCAGCTTTTCTCTTTACCCACCAACCGTGCTCAAACTGCTTCGTCTCAACAAAATTCTTAATCCGCCAGAAGTCGAAGGCATGCAAATCACACGGATCTGGACTAATTACTAAATTGGAATTCGAACCAAATTCAAATCCAACTGAAATCAAAGCAAAAATTAAGCAACACAACAACCATTTACAATTCCAAATACCATCCATAATCTAATACTAATCAATCTGAGCTACATTAAACACCTCTAATCATTCAAGACACACCTCACAGCCCTTAAAAGCAATCTCAGCCAAAAAGAAACAAGTAAATAGCTAAATCATCGAAGAAACCAATCAACAGACGTCGGCATCGCTTACCGAAAGAAAAAAAATATACTCACCGACATCGAGACTACTATTGGGGCAAGTGAAAGCTCGATCAAAGAAGGTAAGCTGGAGGTAACCAACTCTGGCGAGAACCAGTCTGAACTTCACCAGAGAGCTTAGACTAGTCGGGAAACTCAAGTTCTTTCTTGTTTCTCGTGTTATTAAGGACTTGAGTAAGATACTTATAAGGCGAAGACTTCGGGGGGACCCAGCCGTGAATAGCTTGTCCCAGTATACGTTGCTTCGGGAAACACCTTGCCGGGAATTCTTTACACGTGGTTTGCTCCGACGGTAAACTAATCCAAGACGTCAGATACCGACGCAATTTTCGTTTCGGCGACGACGGCAGCGATGGCGGATTCAGTCCTTACAAAGTTGTGCACACACCGTTCTCACAGTCTTTTCACCCGTGGATTGAGAACATTTTCATACTTTTTATCTTTATTCATGCGAGATATTCTCAATACACGGCTGAAAAATAATCTGTGAAAACAATGTGAGTAAATCCGATTTCGAAGGGAGCGCGTTATATTGTCACTTGTCAGACTCCGTCACGCGGTTTTTAGACTTCGATACGGGAAGATTCTTACGGAATGATTAAAAATAAGCCTTGAATTTTACGCCCTTGGATTCAACAAATTTTCCGCGCCGATGTTTTGAATTTGGGCACATCCCATCTACCAAAGACAAGGGGAGCTATGTTTGCTCTTAGTCAATTGGAATGTGCCCAGATCACTTTTTATTTAGAAATAAAAGGAAATAATATGAGTTCGATGTAGTGTATTGCGATGCAAAATAATAAGTAGAACCATTAAGTGGGGATGCATTGACAATTGACCTGATTAAGCAATAAGCATTTTCCTTTGTGATGATTTAAAAACATCATCATTCTACGTGATGATAGCCATCCGCCAGTGGTCGATGGTCCAATCCAATGCTATCTGCCCACCGGCCACCGCAACTCATAGCTAATTGGCCATCATGTGTGGTTTGTATCGTCTACGGTTCTAGTCGTAAACTCGTAATATTAGCGGCCAATGAATCATTATTCGGTTATTTTATTGGGTAAGAGATCGCATCTCCGCCCCACAAGGGTGACGGGATCTCCTCCTAGCAAATGGGCGACTCATAAGCACATCCACCATTGAGAACATCTTCCGTGAATAATAATTAATAAATAAATACAGGAGATGTTGCCAGTGCACGATAGGACGTGCCTATGAGACGCCTGTGACGTGCAAGGTGAGGAGTAGATTCGGTCTCTTTACGAGGAATTGTTTTACAACACCCTATAACACATTTTCGCTATATATTGGAAACATCTTCCTATGATGACATCATCGGGATTGGTACTATCAACGGGAGACGATCCCAGGAATGTGTTGTAGGGCAGAGTCCAGATCTCTTGCCTATACGAACTTTGTCCACCTCTACCCACAACACACTACCCTTGTGAATTGAGAACATCTCCCCCTACATAATACTATGTAGAGGATGAAATGTTTTAGGGCATTTTGTAGGGCGGAGATGTGAACTCGTAAATTACATAGACCCCAAATATTCCCTCAACCGTTAAGTTAGATGACAAAAAACCATTAAATTACCAAAATCCCCCCATTAACTTGCCTTTAATTTTTTTGCCATTCTCTCTTAAAACTCTCCAACGTCGAATTCCACCCAGTATGTTAGAAAACATCCCACCGATCGGTTAAACAAAATCTCCACCTGAGTACACCATTAAACAATCACTCCTTTCTTCATCTCTTCCAATCTACTCAAACTCATGTCTTCTACTTTTCGCATCTCATCGAATGACCCACAAGAGCAACCGAGCACTTTCTAGCAACCCATCTACAATCTCTAGCAACCTGTCGGGTTAACCACGACAACTTGTAAAGGTAACAACAAAGGATCAAAGTTAATGCACTATTCATGCTACTGTTCATCATCTTCTTCAACGAGAATAGAGCCTCAACCAGCAACGACATTAACCTGAATCACTCTTTGCATATCCAGTTTAATATATATAGGATGAATAGTAGTAGCAGAGAGTGAAGTGGCGAAGCACTATTCATGCTTTAACTGATGAGGCCTTATCATTCTTCACATCCCCTGTTCTCGTCGATTATTGAGAGGGATTATAGGGTATAGTAGTTGTAAGTAGGATGTGGTTAGGCTAGGGGAGTGGTCTCCTTCAAAGACAAATGAAGACCGGGAGCAAAGAATCAACCAAGAGGCTAGGGTAAGGGGAGTGAGGAGACGATTGACCAGAGAATTTGATGATAGGGTTAATTAAGAGTTGAATGAATTCCGTTATGAGGGGGATCCCTATTTATAAGGAATGACCCCAAGATCCCAAAGGGAATGAGTCAAAAGTGTCTATTTTCTGTTAGAAAGGAAAATATTAGATTCACTATCAATCATTAAGGAGCATTGTTGGGGTTTTGCCACATGCCCCTATGGGAATCTTTCCAACGATTGACTTTCCTTTCACTCGGAGATCTTCATAACCCACGTGTGCTACTACCCTTTTTGTGCCTTACTTAATTGACGTGACACTGGTGACGTAACTACTTAGCGAACAACGTCTTATTAGACCCACATGGCGCCTTGTCATGTTCGTCACTTCAAAGTTGCACGTGTAGATAATATCCGGGCCCAGTTCTTAATGAACCGAGATTCTGTTGCGATTAAGGGTTTATCGTGGGGCTGAGTGTTGTGAACCTCATCGCAGGTTCAACCTGAATTTGCTTTGGGCTTGTGCTAAGAATAGGTTCACCGTGGGCATGTGATGAACCGTGGGTTCATCGCAGACCTGCAATGTACCATAGGTTCATCGCAGACCTGCAATGTACCATAGGTTCATCGTAGGGGAAAAATCAACTGTAAGCGTCCATGTGATATCAATCCATTGTTTATTATACTGAGGGACTGAGCRAACACTATGCACTCAAACGTGCAAATAACAAGTGAATAACCCACTTTAAAAAAATGGTTGCATTTTGGATGCAAAGATAAGAATGGAGATGGCAAAAGACATGATGAAAACATTGGGACAGTCCGTCTGGATTGGGGTGTCATATAGTGGGACCTTTCCACATTGCTTTGACCTTTTCACTAAGGAGAGATCAATTGATGCTATTGTCGGATGGTGTGGATTTCAAATTGCTTTTTTGATGCTACTACGTTCAGTACTTAAACAAGAGAAGCTTGCCAACAGCTTCTGAGCTTAGAGACTGCTAGCTCCTCCTTGTGCTCCAATGGCGGAGAACAGAGGAACTCTTTTGAAGGTGTACTACAATGGCTGCCCAGGTTGCGAGGTGGATCGGCTGAAGGAGTCGATCCGATCAGCATAACAAACCATTCTTCTAGCATAGCAAACCATTGAGCTTGGCAAAACTATGCTATGAAAATTATAAAAAATCAACCCAGCAATGGAACCCAAAATATAATAGATATGTTGGTTCAGATTAAAATGGAAAGAACCTTGCTAGTGCAGAATCCAAATCGATGCAGTTCTGTACATTGACTACCGCATCTCGTCTAGCTGACTAGAGTGTTAAATTGGTCTTTCTGAATGTTGTGGAAGCAGGGGAGACGTGGGCAAGTCGCATATCCAACTGCTGAGAGTAGCGCTAGCATAGACGGAGTTGACGATTTTGATCATGGCATTATCATAATAGTTGGTGGTGGCGAAAGAGTTGATTATAGGCGACAGGAAAGTGAGGTAATGCTCTCTCTCTCTCGCCCCGCGCGCGCTCTCAGTCCTGTGTTATTGTGTCCTTTATAATTCATACCTCATACAACCAAACTGTAATAAAAAAAGCTAACGAGATCTCTGGTGACTTTTAATGGCGGGAAATGACTGGATCAACAGTTACCTTGAAGCAATTATGGATATCGGCCCTGGTACAGACGATGCAAAATCATCATCGTTGCTATTGAGGGAGAGAGGGAGATTCAGTCCCACTCGCTACTTCGTTGAAGAAGTGATCACGAGACTGATCTCCATCGTTCATGGGTTCGATTGTGATATCATGGCATGAACGAAGGAAAGCGGAGCGGAGGAAAGAAGTGCAAAACCTTATATTAATTTTGTATTATTTTGTTTGTCTTTGCACTGTACATATTAGGCTCAGTTTGGAAGGAGTACATATGCACATATTTGCATTTGTACTCCTTTCGCATTGAGCCTTAACAACAAACTTTTTGGGTATTTAAAAAATTTTAAATAGTGGAACAACAAACTTTTTCCAAATTAACTGGGAACGTTAACGGAGGTTGTCACCCCCAATAGTACAGGGGGTCCATGTAATTTACCTATTTTTTTACACGGATTCCAATTTGCTGGTGGTATTTTAAAATTAGGTAAATTTTTTAAACTACCCTTATGGTTTAATTAATGGACTAAATGTACCCTTATTGTTTGAAAATTAGTGCCTCTTAATATTMGTTAATAATGGTGTGTGATCTAGAAGCTCCTAGCTGGAGAATTGCTTGGACGCACTCGCATAGCGAGCTGGATCAATCTGCAAAATAGGGCTCACAGGGACCGGGGTGAAAGACCCGGTGAGGCTGCTCCGATGCGTAAGTCAGTATTTTGTTGTATTCGCGAGCTGAGAGTTTGAGAACAAGGAGAGCTAGAATGCACTAAATCGCACGTACCTTTTTGTGTCATTTGGGTTGGTCCCTTTATATAGGCTTTGTTTGGCGTGGGCTTCATGCACCGCATCTGAGATTTTTGGGAGGTCACCTAACCGGTCTGAGATCCCTGAAGGTAACCGCCACGCACTTTACCATCCTCTGGAACACTCGGTACGTGGGCCAACTTCCGAAAAACTTGGGAGTGTCGGAATATGCATACCGAATTTGTCGGCAAGCACAACTCGCAAGTCGCCTCCTGGAGGGAGGTCCCTTGAGGGAGGTCGCTTGAGGGAGGTCGCTCCTCACATCGGCCAGTGACAAGGTGCTACAAGTCGGCCCTAGACAAGGTGCTCCTAGCTGACCTAAGTTGTGGTCGATGTTGCTAGGTCGGAGCGAAAACGAACCATGATCTGGGATTCCAAATCATTGCTTAGGTGATGTCCATGTGTCATCCAGCTGTTCCAAGATGCCATGTGGCACGATGTGACTAGAGGGCCAAATCTGCCCTCATCAATTGCCCCCACTCCCGAGTTGAGGGTAGTTCGGCGAAGGGAGTAGGTTGTTCCTTTTGGCCTGGAATGATTGTTTGATGAGCTCATAGTCATAAGAGTCGGTCCAATTTGCTTCTCAGATCGGAAGAGTTCAAGTGTTTGCAGCCTTATGTAGGACCTCGCCATCTTGATTTTCAGGGAACGAGAGCAAACTCATCCACTTGAGGATAGGTGAAGCAGGTACCCCGAGGACATCTACCTTATCATGGATGCAACCATCAAGGGGTTCTGCAATCCGACCTATTACCTCAAGAGTGGAGATCCTCATGTTGTCCTCAAGAAAGGTTCTAACCGCGTGACTACTTTATTAGGTCGCTTCACCTAGGTAGACTTCGACGCAGTGTCACTCAAACTAATTTTCAAAAGAGTAGCCAGTGAGTTCGATGCAGACCCTGAAACCAAAGTGAAGTGATCGGCCAAGTTTGCATCCGTCATGGTGTTGAGAGCAAACTAGTCTTTCCTTTGTTCTCTTTCTCGTGTTGAATGTGAACTGCTTTTTATTTTGCCCATGCAAAAGAGGCAACTGGGTCTTATGTGGTGCTGAAGTCTTTTATCAGCTCGACACCTTAGCCCTTAAGCTCTGGGAGAAACTCACGGTCCACTCTCCTTATCCTTGATCTTGCCCATGACGAAGAGGCGACTAGGTCTCATATGGTGCCAAGGTCTTTTATCAGCTCGACACCTTAGCCCTTAGGCTCTGGGAGTGACTCGCAGTCCACTCTCCTTATCCTTGATCTTGCCCATGCCGAAGAGGCGACTGGGTCTCATGTGGTGCTAAGGTCTTTTATCAGCTCGGTACCTTAGCCTTTAGGCTCTGGGAGCGACTCGTGGTCCACTCTCCTTATCATTGATTTTGCCCATACCGAAGGGCAACTGGGTCTCATGTGGTGCCAATGTCTTTTATCACTTCGGCACCTTAGCCTTTAGGCTCTGGGAGTGACTCGCGGTCCACTCTTATTATCCTTGATTTTGCCCATGCCGAAGAGGCGACTGGGTCTCATGTGGTGCCAAGGTCTTTTATCAGCTCGACAACTTAACCCTTAGACTCTGGGAGTGACCCGTGGTTCATTCTCTTTAACATTATTTCTTGTCTGATGCTTTCAAGCAAAGAGCAAARTTGGCAAAGAAGTTACTAGAGCTACCCAAAGTGTCATCAAATACTTTTGAAATGTTTGGGTGATTTTTGTTATTTGACAAAAAGAAAAATTCCATTAAATTTAAAATCGAGCGTTGTCCATCAATTTATGAAAAGCATAACAGTAGTGAATTGTATAGAATGTTGAATCATATGATTCATTAATAGACTAGCCGTGTTTTTAGAAATATATCAAAAAGTTTAAAATTATATTATCCGTATAAACCGTATATCTAAATACTATAGATAAAGGAATAATAACATAATACATTTAACTTTGTGTAAATGTCAATTAATCCACATGTTACGTTTGCTTTATGGGAAGTTAACAAGGTTTCCAAATGTATGAATAAATTTTATAAGAAAAGTTTTCATTGAAGGAAGAAACAAGGAATGGCATACCAAAGAACTGGATCTCTAATTGAATTAAGCATGCATTTCTTCAACTGATTAGTAGGATTCTAATAATAATTGTATTACTTTTTAGAAAAAGATTCTGGATTCAGATGTAGGATAATACTGAATAGTTCCTCCTAGCTGGTTGGTGATCCTTCTGCCCTTCTTGTTGTATTCTTATACCCTAAGTAGTAAGTACCTAATCCTAGTTTGCTTCATGTATAAAATTAATGCACAATACAGGGGGGGAGTAGAAGATTATTTGTCCACCTATACCGGTGTTGCGGCCTTTTGCCAGTGTCTTCTCTACAGGCCACTTTTGCTTTTTTGTCAAGTTAGAAAATGGTGTGTAGGCTTAAATGATATGCATTTGTTTGAATTTGAATTCGAAAATTTCTCCAATCAATGCTGCACCGAATTTTTAAGCGGCTTACAATTAGATTGAATATGGAGATTAGGTTTAAGGGTCCGTTTGGTTTGCAGGAATAGGATTAGATTTAAGGATTTATTTGGTTTGTCAGAATAGGGGTTTGGAATCAGAACCGAATGGCCCATTTCAATTCCAATGGTTTGATTGGGTGGAATCGGAATCTGAATGCCATCCTTGTTGGAATGGAACTCCCTAATTTGAGGGAATGACAATTTTCTCCCCCTCCCTTAGGATTGAGAATCCCAATCCAGCTGATTTTGATTCTGATTCTTTTATGAATTAAACAAGTGGATGGAATAGACCACTCTAATTCTAATTCCAATGGATATTGATTCCGATTCCAATTAGGTGATTGTGAGACAAATGAACCCTAAATATATATGCTCAGATATACTTAAGTTTTGAATTATATTTATTAGCAAAATTGGTTTGAATGTTGTATTTTAACTAAATAGTCATTCAAGTTCAAACTAAGTTGATTTTAACCGTCTATTATTAAAGATATAAATATTTTGATCATTATGAGTTTAATTTTTAATGCTAATTAATATCCAATTGCAATTAGAATTCGATTCAAATCGGATATAAATCTGATGGGTAAAATTCAATTCGAATCTGAGCATAAATGAATGAAAATTTGGATCTACATATCTGATGTAATCCATTTGCCGTCCTAATTCTTTACAATCAAATCTAGAAGAGCTTTATGCCTTTAATTAGCATGAATATTGTTGAATACCTATTGTTGAATTGCACCACTGATGGAGATACCACTTCCAGTCTCCCACCAGTAAGTATTTTAATTTGATCACTGGTTTCAAGTCATGAAGCCCTTCTTGTGCTTTGGTGGAGCATTTGTTATTTAGGTCCACAAATTATATTCAATGTGGTGAGTTTTGTTTGGCAAGCTTCCTTCTCTGTTTTTTTAACCCATGGGGGCCATATATTACTACTTCGTTGGTCATCAACAAGACTGTTTTTACCTAGCACATTTCTGCTGATGGGTATATACACCGTGGTTTTATCCGAGTTTGAGGAGAATTGAAAGTAGACCTGGCAAAAAGTTGACCCAATCTGTGAACCCAACCCAACCTAACCTGAAAAAATAAGGTTAGGGTCTTATATTTATCTACCCAAATGTGAAAATGACCGACCCGACCCAACCCGAAAAAAAACTAGATTGGGTTGGGTTGGGTCATGGGTCAACCCACTGATCCGATTGTCAAGTCTAATTGGGATTATTTATGCATTGTTAGAAGTTTCCACTCTTTTAATTTTGACATTTTTCATGTAATTTTTCTTTTTTTAATTTTAATTATTTTTTGGGATGACCCGAATTGACCCACAGGTCAACCCTAACCCGAACATTTAGGGTTAGGGTCTAGCATTTGACAACCCAACCCGAAATTCAACCCGACCCGAATACCTTGACCCAACCGAACCTGACCCACCCAACCCAATTGCTAGGTCTAATTGAAAGGGTTCTCTCCTCCCCTRTTGCAAAGCTAGAAATGTTAAGCTATACTAATACTAGGGGTGATCAATTTTTTTGGCCCAATTTGAACCCAGCCCACAAATTTCTGGGCCTGGGTTGGGTCCAACACTTTAACTCTAACTCAGCCTGTTAGATTCTAGCCATCATCTTCATCATCATCATTAGGAGAAAATTGCAGATTTGTATCCTGTATTTTGGGCTTAGTTTCACTTTGGTCCCCCGAACTTCAAAACGTCTTAATCCGGTACCTAAACTTCCTAAATGTGACAATTTAGTACAAAATCATTAACCAGTTAAGTGGCATGTGAAAGGATGCAAATGCCCTTTAGCGGGTGTCATCTAATTTTCTTTATCAACCATCCAAATGCCCAAATCTCTTAGAAGCCAAAGGAGAAAGGCAATTCGTCAAAAACTGATTTGTTGCTTTGGTTCAACCTTGAATCTTGAGKAAAAAGATGATAAACAGTACCAAAGGGTAATTTTGACATTTTCAAAAGTTTTAACTCACACATGTCATCATGTGATAAAGATAACTAATGGACTACAAACGGTAGGGACAAAACTGTCACATTTTGGAAGTTTAGGTATTGGATTGGTGCATTTTAAAGTTTGGAGACCAAAGTGAGACTACGCCCAATTATTAGGGGTGAGTAAGAAAAACCAAACCGAAAATTTGGTTAACCGAACCATTGGTTTGGTCTCGGTTTGGTATTTTTAAAAAATTGAAGGTATCGATTCAATTTTGATTAACCAATGTAGAAAACCGGCGATTAACCGAACCGACCAGTATACATATATTTCTATATATTTATGTATATTATATATATTTTATATATATATATATTATATTTTTATGTATTATAAATCAATAAATATGCATTATATATAAATATATTTATAATATACAATATATTATTTATTGTTTAAAGCATAATATTATATATATATATATATATATATATATATATTTCTAGTTTTTTACTATATATTTTTATAATACATATTATAAATATAAAAAACCAAAAAACTAGTCAACCAGTTAACCGATGAGCTTTGATTTGGTTTCAATTACCAGTTTTCCATAAACCAGTAGTACCGGTTCGATTTCAAAAATAGGCCCACAGTTCAGTTAATCGAACAATGAACACCCCTAAGCACTAGAAAACTAGACATGAGGCCAAGTTATAGAATTATAATGTACTAGTGGAGGAGACTAGATCTGCTCCTCACACAGGCGCCTCACACACACATCCTATCATACATTGGGAACATCTCCACTACTTATTTATTATTATTCACTGGAGATGTTCCCAATGCACGGTGGATGTGCATGTGAGGCACCCATTTGTGAGGAGAAGATCCTATCACCTAGTAGAGGGGCCCCTCCGTTGTAGGGGCAAAACATGATGGTAAGTGGCTTGTCAAAGGTAAATTATTATATAGGGAAAAACATTTGTGAAAGGTAAATTTTTTAATTAAAATTTTATTGGAAAAAATATCTATTTAAAATAAATGAAAATTTATGAATAATAATATATTTAATTTAATAAAATAAATAAATAAATAATCACGACCATTGGGCAATAAAATAAATAAATAAATAAATTTTTCATTGTATTTTTGTTTTATATGGTGGAACAATTGTAAATAGTTAAATAATAACTAATTTAATTTAATAAATAAATAAATTTATAAAATAAATGAGATAAATAGACAATCAAGTGAGAGAGTAAATATATATATAAATATATACACGATTCTATGTATTACTTTGCTAGCAATAATAATTTGTTAGATTATTAAATTATTAACTAATTAAACAATTTAGTAAAATAAGTAAATAAATAAATAAATAAAACTTTATGTATTATCAACACAAGATTGGTAAAGGCTATCTCAAATTCTTTAATAAATTAATTTAGCATTTGATGTAGGGTGATTTGGCCCGACCTCGTAGCACGGGGACACGTGGACATGACCTGGCATAAGTAACAATTCAACGTGACAGTCTGGCCACTACTCGGCGCAGCGAGCTTGCCGAGGCCCGGCCAAATGACTCGGCGGGTGTGACAACTCGTTGAGAAGCAAGGCCCAGCTCGCCCCGAACCTGAGGGTGGAACACCCCGAGCTCCCCCGTGCAAAGGGACCCAAGCTCCCCCTAAGGGACTCCGAGCTCTCCCTTCCTAAAAAGGAAGCTCCCCAACTTTTGGCTAAGTGCCCCGAGGGAGAAACACCTCGGGACAGCACCATCGAGACTCCTGTTCGTACTTGCTCAAGGCTCAGCTCCAGTGCGGGCACCTTGGTGTACCTCGGTACCTCGGTGCAAGGCAAACCTGCCCCAGGTGGTTCGGTGCACAGTAGCTCGGCAGACTGCAGGAAGATCTGCCTGACATCCGCGCCTGCCTCACATCTGTACCTGCTGGATCCGGCGGCAGTGCTCGGATCCCCTGCCAGACGGCATTCAGCCTACCATCTCTGAAAGGCATGGCACGCCTGACGAGTCCGTACCCTGCAGTAGCAGCAGCCTGCACCTGCCACCCCTGCCCTGGCAGTAACGGCTAGGGTAGTGGCGGTTACGCCTGATGTTACCGAGCTCCGGTATAAAAGGACCCCGACCCTCACGAAGCAAAGGTATTGAAGCTAGCACTATCAGCACTCTTAACTCTCTGTGTTTTTTTTGAGTTTCCTCAGAGTTCTAACTTAGCCATCGGAGTGTTCCCGCCGGGAGAGCTCCCCGGGAACCCTTCACCTTCCTCTTCTTCTCAGGTGCCGTCCGTCACAGCTAGGAGCCAACTCTCAGCCAGCTAGGAGTGCCTAGATTGTGTTGCATCATTTGGCGTCGTCTGTGGGGAACGCTTCAAAAGGCCTTCCTCTAACTTTTGTGAAACCTTCTCCCAAGAACTCATCAGCAACACCTATGGCTTCCTCCAGCAACGTCGGACGCCAGAACACCCTTGAGGAACAACCCCAGTTACCCACCGTCTGCATCGGGCAGTTCATCGTCCCCCTCTCTACGAACGGGGTTCCAAGCCTGAATGTGCCTCAGACGGTGGCACCCGTGACTATTCCACTACCTTCTACAGTTGGAACAACCTTCCCTGAACCCACCATCCTCCCTCCGGTGGCCAGCCAAGGTCAGCTTGAGGATCTGATGTAGTGCATGCGAGCCATGCAGGCTCAGATGCAACAGTTCCAGCAACTCTAGTTCCACCAGCAGCAAGTGTTGCACCAAGTTTCCCAATATCAGTATCAGCAACAGTTCCTTTCACTCCCTCCTCGGCATCCAGCTTCGCAGCCAACCAAGCCTCACCGCTGAAGTGAACTTCCTTCCCGCCGAGGAGAGACCTCGGTATCATCCCATGGAAGGAAGGAAAGACCCCCTACCCCCGCCTCACAGCCTACAGTTAGGTCGGGGGCCTCCCAGCCGGTTAGGCCGGTATCTCCTCAACGCTCGCAGTTTGAACCTTTGCTTGCCGAAAACCGGTTCAAAGTGCTGGCAGACGATCTGGAACAAGGTCCCTTTGTTCACAGCTACCGACAGCCGTCCGAGCTTTTCCCAGGGCCCATCGAGCTCAGTAATACCGAGGCTAGCAGCACTAACGCCAATCCGACTAAGAAGTAGCGAAGGCATCGCCGAGCTCGACGAACTGCCACCCGCGACCTGCCCGAGCTCAGAGGCAAGGTAGAGGTAAGTTCGGGTGAGGTAAAAGCTACACCGCTTCTTTCAGTTCCCTCCCCACTGTCACCAGAGCTCATTGTTGTCCCCATGCCAAGGGACTTCAAGCTTCCCCCGCTGGACAAGTACRATGGGTCCTTCGATCCCAATGACCACGTGGACGCCTTTCAGTCCCAGATGCATCTGGCCAGAGCGAGCAAGTCTTGCATGTGCGTGGCCTTCCCCACCATTTCAAAGGAGTAGCCCGCACTTGGTACCAAAACCTCGCGCCAGGTTCAATAAGGAGCTGGGYGCAGTTTGTGCAAGTCTTCACCTCCCACTTCGTCACCAGTAAAAGGTGCCCGAGGAACTACATCAAGCGGTTTAATGACGCTTGCCTGCAAATACCCGACCTAGACCCTACAGTTCGGCTCACTACGGCCAAGCGGGGCATTACCCACAAGGAGTTCAGATGGCATGTGGTGGTCAACCAACCCAAGACCGTGACCGAGTTCCTCGAGCTAGCAGATCGGTTCATAGGGACAGAGGAGGAGATCAACCAGAAGGGCGAGCAGGCCCTTGAAAAAAGAAAAAGGGAACCGGAGACCCCGGCTCCAAGTGACAGCAAGAAGAAGAAGGACCAAGCTTGGGGGGCAAAGCCAACTCAGCCTTTCCGAGCTCCGGCAGCAGAGAGGGATTATGCGCCCCTCAACACAAAGCGAGCCGAGATCCTCATGGCAACAAGGACTCCCCATATGTGAAGTGGCCACCTCGACTTAAGGTCGATCCCAATGTTAGGAATAAAAACTTGTATTGTAGTTTTCATAGAGATCATGGTCATAGTACCGAAAACTGTAAGAACCTCCGCGACGAGATAGAAGAACTTATCTGTCACGGATATCTGAGAAATTTTGTACAACAACATAATAATAATAATAATAATAATAATAATAATAAAGCAGATCGGCACGGGGAGCAGAATAAAGAAGCTCCCGAGTTCAGTAGACAAGCAGAACAGCCACAGAGGCAGCCTCCCGACGAGAGACCAGTTCGGGGGACCATCCATGTGATTGTTGGGGAATCAATTGTCACAGGTTGCACTTCAGCAGCATCTCGGCCATCAGCCTGTGAGGCCGCCAGGGAAGAGCTTAACCCCCCAAAGCGGCCAAGGATGGAGGAACCAATCTTCTTCACTGAAGATGATGTGCGAGGGGTCCACTATCCCCATGGTGACACGCTCGTCATAAAGATTAAGATCAACGACTTCGAGGTCAAACGCGTTCTAGTCGACTCGGGCAGCTCGGTAGATATTCTCTTCAAGGCAACCTTCGATCAGCTACAGCTCCAAGAAAGCGACCTGAAGCCCGCAAACACTTCACTCGTGGGATTCAGCGGTGAGGAGGTCAAGCCTTTGGGGAGAGTCATTGTACCTGTGGAGGTCAGCACCTAGCCTAGTGTGGTAAGGCTTAGCCACGATTTTCTGGTGGTCGCGACCCCCTCCCCGTACAACGCAATAGTAGGTCGGCCCATCACCCACACCTTACGAGCAGTAGTCTCCACCTACCATTTGGCGATGAATTTCCCTACAGACTTCGGAGTCGGAGTGACGCGAGGTGATCAACTCGAGTCTCGCAAGTGCTACGTAGCCGCCCTCAAAGGAAAGGCCAAGGTAGAAAACGACCTCGAACTAGAACGACCTGCGGAGCAGTTCGCGAAGCGAGCCGCGCCTACCAAAGAGACCATCCCCATCCCGACTTTGGCAAAGGACCCAGCTCAGGTACTTCAGATCGATGCTTCTATTGAAGAACCCCTGCGATCTCAACTAGTAAGTTTCTTACTCGAAAATTTAGATGTTTTTGCATGGTCAGCGGCAGAAATGCCTAGCATAGACYCCAACATTATAACTCATAGGCTCAACACTAGTCCTATAGTTAGGCCCATTAGACAGAAGAAACGCAACCTAGCCCTAGAGCGATGGAGGGCAGTCGACGAGGAGGTCGGAAAACTCCTTGCAGCCAAATTTATCAGGGAGGTTCATTACCCGACATGGGTGGCCAACCCCGTTCTGGTGAAAAAGGCCAACGGTAAATGGCGCATGTGCGTCGACTACAYCGACTTGAACCGAGCTTGCTCAAAGGACTGCTTCCCACTTCCCAGGATCGACCATCTAGTGGACGCGACCTTGGGCCACGAGTTGCTAAGCTTYCTGGACACTWATTCGGGCTACAATCAGATCAGGATGGACCCAGCTGATGAAGAGAAAACTGCTTTCATAACCGAGTTTGGCCTGTACTGTTACAAGGTCATGCCCTTCGGGTTGAAAAACGCTAGGGCCACTTTTCAAAGACTCGTAACCAAACTGTTTGAGCCACTAATTGGCAAAAAAGTAGAGTGTTATGTAGACGATATGGTCGTCAAAACCCAATTTTCACATGATTTAATACAAGATTTGCATTCAATTTTTGAAATTTTGCATAAATTTAATATGAAACTAAATCCAAACAAGTGTATCTTCGGTGTCACCTCAGGTAAATTCCTAGGGTACATCGTTAACCGACGAGGCATTGAGGCCAACCCGGACAAAATCAAAGCCATCCTAGAAATGAGACCACCCCGGAAATTAAAGGAGGTTCAGAAGCTGAACGGCCGGTTAGCCGCCATGAGTCGCCTTTTGTCCAAGCCAGCAGATCGCTACCTGTCTTTCTTCAAGGCCATAAAAAGCAAAGGCTTTGAAWGGACTAAAGAGTGCCAACTCGCGTTCGATGAGCTCAAAAGGCACCTCGCCAGCATCCCAGTCTTAACCCGACCCGAGGTGGGTGATGTTTTAGAACTAAACCTCTCGGCAAGCGACGAGGTGGTCAGCTCGGTACTAATAAGAGAGGTAGATCGGGTCCAGCGACCCGTCTATTATGTTAGTAAAGTGTTGCAGGGAGCAGAGACAAGGTACCCAGAGATAGAAAAGTTAGCCTATGCACTGGTCATAGCAGCCTGAAATCTCCGCCCGTACTTCCAAGCTCACACCATCGTCGTCCTTACCAACAAACCTCTAAGACAAGTTTTGCTCAAACCCGAGGTCTCGGGAAGGTTGACAAAGTGGGTCATCGAGCTCAACGAATACAAACTCCAGTATAAGCCGCGAACTGCTACCAAGGCCCAAGTCTTAGCAGATTTCATCGCAGAATGCACCTTTAGCTCCGAAGTCCCCAGGCTGGTGGAACACGAGGCCCYAGTGCGGGTGAGCCCGGGGGTCCTCGGGCTGGTTGAGCTCGAGCGTCGTGAAGTAGCAACCAGTGCGGCCTCTCTCCTAGTTAGGCCAAGCGCGAACTGGGACGAGGAACCCTGGATCCTTCACGTAGATGGCTCATCGAACCGGCAGGGCAGCGGAGCTGGGATCGTTCTGTACGGGCCAAGTGGTGTGAAACTGGAGTACGCACTATGCTTTAACTTTGCGGCATCCAACAACGAAGCAGAGTATGAGGCGCTACTAGTCGGGCTGGATCTGGCAAAGTAAGTGAAAGCCAAACACATTGTCGTCTACAGCGATTCCCAGCTCGTGGTCAATCAGGTTATGGGTGAGTACAAAGCTTGCGAGCCAACCATGGTAGCATACTTAGCCAAATTGAGAGGAGCTCTGCTCAACTTCCGGTCACACTTCATCCAACAAACCCCGAGGTTAGAGAACGCTGAGGCCGATGCCCTATCCCGATTAGCCAGCACTGGTGATAACACCATGAGGACTGTGTATATAGAGAACTTGCCTCGGCCCAGCATTCTCAGGGGGGCAGAGGAGGTTGCGCCTGTTGTTCAAGTAGAGCCGAGCTAGATTGATCCGCTCACGAGCTTCTTGCTACACGGGACCCTCCCCGCAGATCGTAATGTCGCCAAGAGGGTAGAGCGTCAGGCAGCCAAATACATCATGATAGACGGACGGCTGTACTGAAGATCCTACACGCTCCCCTACCTACGCTGCCTGCGACCCTCTGAAGCCGAGCTCGTCCTTCGCGATACTTATGAGGGCCTGTGCGGTGGGCACTTGGGGGTTAGAGCCCTCGCTCAGAAAGCACTACGATAGGGGTATTACTGGCCAACGATGAAGGCAGATGCGACCGAGCTCGTCAAAAAATGCAACAAGTGTTAGAAGCACGCCAACATCCACCACCAACCTACCGCCGACCTAAAGTACCTCACTAGCCTGTGGCCATTCACACAATGGGGGATTGACTTACTCGGGCCATTCCCACCAGCTACAGGACAAAGGAGGTTCCTAGTGGTGGCCGTCGACTATTTCACGAAGTGGATCGAAGTTGAACCTCTCGCAACAATCACAGCCCGGAATGTGCAGAACTTCTTTTGGAAGAACATAGTGTGTCATTTCGGGTTACCTCTGGAACTGATCTCTGACAATGATAAGCAGTTCAAAGACATCAAATTCCAAAATTGGTGTCGAGACATGGGAATTCAGCAGAACTTCACCTCGGTGGCACACCCTCAGGAAAATGGTCAGACGGAATTCATAAACAGAGCTATTCTCTGTGGACTAAAGGTGCGACTAGACCGAGCTAAGGGACTATGGGCAAACGAGCTGCCCTGCGTATTGTGGGGTTATCGCACCACAGAAAAGATAGCCACAGGAGAAACCCCCTTTAACCTCACCTACGACATCGAAGCAGTCATTCCAGCCAAGATCGAAGTCCCCTCGCTAAGAGTAGAAGCGCATGATGACAGGGCGAATGAAGACGAGCTACGCACCAATCTCGACTTGCTTAAAGAAGTACGGGACCTTGCATACATCAGGACCGCAGCCTACTAGCAAAGGGTAGCTCGGTACTATAACACCAAGGTAAAGCGGACTCTCCGCGTTGGCGACCTAGTTCTCCGTAAGGTTATGGCRCCTGAGCCCGGTGTTGGCAAGCCCGGTCCAAACTGGGAAGGACCCTACCGAGTAAAGCGAGTACTTGGGGAAGGAACGTACGAGCTCGAAACCCTGGAAGGGGAACAAGTACCTCAGGCATGGAATATTGTCAACCTAAGGCAGTATTACCTATAAATAACTGAGTGAACCACGAGTCACTCTCAGGGCTTAAGGACCAAAACGCCGAGTTGACAGAGACCTCGGCGCAATAAAACCCAATCGCTCCTATGCCATGGGCGAACACTAAGAGTAGGCCATGGGCCTCTCAGGGCTCAAGGGCCAAAATGTCGAACTAACAGACTCTAGCATAATAACCTAGCTGCCCCTATGACGCGAACAAATTCTAAGGAGCTAAGGCACCGAGCTGACCAAGGAGCTCGGCACCACAGTATATGATGCATCGAGGGTGCAAGCAGACCAACAGATTTCGTGACGCTTAACTCACCTCGGCATACAACCAGAAGACAGTTCGGGCACATGCCTTACTATGTCTTATTGTCAATCACCTTGGTGTACGCCAGAGGACAGTTCGGGCACATGCCTTACTATGCTTTACTGTCAGTCACTTCGCTGTACGCCAGAGACAGTTCGGGCACATGCCTTACTATGCCCTACTATGTCAATCACCTCACATACTCAACCATGATAGCTCGAATAAAACAACACTTAGGAAAGAAAGATCAATTTCATTAACAAGTAAGTTTTGTACAGTGAGCTTGCCAAAAAAAAACTACTACAAAGACTGAGCTCGCAGGCTCGGAATACAAGGACAATCACTTCGGGGGCTCTTCGTCTCCACGTGAGACCTCCTCAGGAGCTACGGGCTGGTCAGGGGCATCCGCTTCTTTGTCATTATCCTCCACCTCTGAATCCAGATCCTCTGTGTCTTGACGAGCTATTTCATCCATGATTCACAAGGTGGTGATGGCACTTTTGTCAAGCTTGGGGTACATGTGCCTTATCAACCACCTGCTGAGCTTGAACCCCTTGCGGTAAGCCTCCCCCAAAACGGCATCGAACTTATCAGACTGGATGTACTTCGCGACAGCCTTGACCTTTGTGTCCTCTATCGCTTGAGTGAAGATCTCGGTCTTCTCTTCGAGGTCCGCCTTGAGGAACTCCACCTCGTGCAGGAGGGCCTTCTTATTCTCCTTAAGRCCTTATGCCTCTACCTTGAGGGCATCCAACTCGCCCCTCAGCACACCCTTCTCGTGTGCCAGCTCTGCTTTGAGGGCCTCCACCTCGCCCCTTAGCATGTCCTTCACGCGTGCTAGCTCGTCTCTCTCTTCCGTCAGCGCCATAATAATATCCCTCTGACCCCTAGCGCCACTCTCCAACCGGTGGATTTGCTCGCGAGCTGCCCACAGATCGGTATGGGCAGCACGGGAAGACTCCTCAGCGGTCAGAGCCTGCTTCAGGTTCCTCTCAGACTGAAGAGCAAGGGCGTGCACGGCGGAGTTCGCCTGACAAAGGAAGTTAGTTAGTACCGAAAAAAAGTACATATATATAAAAGGAATGGAAAGGAAAAAGAAGAGAACTAACCACCATAGCGTGGGTGGCAGCCCGATCTCCAAGCTGGGCAGGGTTGAGCATATCGGCCCAGGCCAAGATTTCCTCGTTGTAAACGGCCCCTTTGCCTTTTCGAAGGCCGCACTGGGGGACCAAGATACTTCGGCCCCCATCCGGGCTCCTCGAGCTGGAGACTGTCGTCTCAGTTGTACGAATGGGCTCAGCGGAGACTTCGGCTGCTACGTCGGCAGCCCCGGTGGCACCCTCTAGCTCAGCTGCCGCCCCCATAACGGGCTCGACCGAAGTCTCAGGCTCAGAGGTTGGAGCCAGCGGAAGCTTGGGCTCGGGAGTGGGGGATGGCGGTGACTCTATACAAGCTCTCTTAGCAGCCCGCTTCTTCCTCCCCTTCATATGCTTGAAGAGCCGATCTCCCTTAAGTTTATCCACCTCCATGGGACGACCTACAACAGAGCTCGGCATTAGTACTCGAGTAAAAGAAAGGAGCAGGCCAGACAACTAAGGTAGTAACTACCTACTCGGACTCAAGCCGGCCTGGATGAGCATACTCTCGATGACGAAGTCCTTGAAACTACAACCGACCTCAGCCCATGATTGGAATGTCTCCTTGGTCTTCGTGTCGAGGATGATGCCAGGGTCTTGGATAACCGCCCTCCAGTGAGTAGGGAAGGGCCACCCCGCAGGGTTTTGGACTACGAAGTAGCCCTGCTTCTAGGCCAGGATCTTGCTAGGAAGCTTATGCATCAACTTGAACCCTGGGCGAGGGGACAAGTAGTAAGCCCTCCTGTGCTCGGTGAGAACGCATGAAGCACTCTTCTTGATGGTGAGGATAGAACAGAATATGTCCAAGTTAAGGGGGAGGACATATTTGTAGCAAAGGGAGATGGTCCCGACCACATTACGGACCGAGTTCGGGTGAAGCTGGTCTATTGTAACATTGAAGTAGTTCAACACCTCCACTATGAGTGGATGGAAGGGAAGGCGTAGCCCGGCTAAGAGCTGCTCATGAAAGATTACGACCTCGTCAAGGCCGTGCTCCCATGGGAAGTTACCCGCAGGAATACTGTAGGTGTACTCCCTAGGTAGGTTGTACTGCTGAATGAGCTGACGGAGCCTCTCCAGGGTCATAGTGGAAGGCCCGAACCTGTTCGACATCCGACCTCGGTGAGAGGTGGACGCCAAGTTACCCGAGGCCACCCGCGCCTCGGGGGACTGGACTCCGGTAGGGTTACCCTGAGCCGAGGTACCCACCTCGGGCACCTCGGGCTCATCTAACTGGCTATCAAAGGAAGACATAACAAAACCAAAGAAGAGCTAGGGTGACTCACTGAAAAGAAATGGACCAGACTGGGAAGAACTGACCCGAGCTAGAGGCTTTGGACGTGAGCTCAAAACTACAATTGAATATTTGTGGCGAAGGAAAATGGCTAGGACCCCCGCTACTTATAGCCACTATACGCGGGCATCAACGGTTGAGATCGAAACGATCTGACGGTCCTCATGAAAACCGGCTGCGTGACCTTCGAGGCAAAATCCGTTTAGCGCATTTTTTGACGTYCGCGGAGTCTATAACTCGCGTGACGTCTGCGCGTAGACCGCACGCGACCCGAGCTGCGCCTGGCAGAACCGAGCAGAAAACCAGTCCAACCTATGAGCTGGCAGACAAGAAAGTTTGGACCCCGAGTCAAATCCACCCTGCAGACCGCGGACTCCCCGCGCTAGGTCAACACCCCTAGCACGGAGAGTGAGGGGTAATTGATGTAGGGTGATTTGGCCTGACCTCGTAGCACGGGGACACATGGACATGACCTGGCATAAGTAATAATTCAGCGTGACAGCTTGCCCACTACTCGGCGTAGCGAGCTCGCCGAGGCCCGGTCAAACAACTCGGCGGGTGTGATAGCTCATCGAGAAGCAATGCCTAGCTTGCCCCAAACCTGAGGGTGGAACACCCCGAGCTCCCCCTAAGGGACTTCGAGCTCTCCCTTCCTAAAAAGGAAGCTCCCCAACTTTTGGCTAAGTGTCCCGAGGGAGAAACACCTCGGGACAACACCATCGAGACTCCTGTTCGTACTTTCTCAAGGCTCGCCTCTAGTGCGGGCACCTCGGTGTACCTCGGTACCTCGGTGCAAGGCAAACCTGCCCCAGGTGGTTCGGTGCACAGTAGCTCGACAGACTGCAGGGAGATCTGCCTGACATCCGCGCATGCCTGACATCCGTACCTGCCAGATCTAGTGGCAGTGCTCGGATCCCTTGCCAGGCGG